>ML289481.1:21691-32135 GCA_005239495.1 Nicotiana undulata
AGGTTACCTCTGTCACACAATTGTGACACACTGATCAGGCTATATTTCAAGCCATCTATCAAGTACACATGTTCAATAGAACGTGTGTCATCCTTACCTACCTTACCAACCCCTATGATTTCACCTTTCTTTCCATTTCCAAAGGAGACATTTTCTCCTTTGAGGCTTTCAAGTGAAAGGAACTGTTCCCTGTTCCCTGTCATATGCTTTGAGCAGCCACTATCCAAATACCAAATTTGGCTGCTTCCTCTCACTTGAACCTACAAAAAGAATCAGAGGTTAATTTTAAGAACCCAAACTAGTTTGGGTCCTTTTCTATGAGAGAATGGATGAATCAATATTTTTCTGGCCCAATTTGGTAACCAATCTTTCTTTTTAACAAAACTCTCATTTCTTCGACTGACCTACTATTTTGCAGTACACTCAATTTTGTAGTGGCCAGTCTTATCACAGTGGGTGCAGATGTTATTCTCAGGGAGAGTGAGATACTTACTTTTGGGATCCCATTTGGGAAATTGACTCCCAAATCCAAGCCCTCTCCGGTTGCTACTGTGATTCTCTTGAAGCCATGTCAAGGCATCAGAGGATTTATTCCATTTACAAGTTCGATCTAATTCATGTTTGACTTTGCCAAGTTCTTCTGTAAGTGTCCTTATCTGTTCATCCTTGGAATATATCTTATCTTTTAATTTTACCACATCTTCGTCTAACATGATATGAGAATGATCAACAACCTTTTTACTGGATCCTAGCTTTAGTTTTAAGTTTTCAGATTTTAGTTCTAGAATCTTCGTTTCAAGTGGATGAACCTGGTTCAACAAGACAATGTTTTTATTTTCAGATTCACTTACTCTGATTTCCAGGTTCATGCATTTTGCTTTTAGCATTTCACATTCCTTTGAGAGTTGTTCCTTCTCTTTGGTTGTTTCTTCGGAATCATCCATGAAATCAAGTAGCAACTCAGAGAGTTTTCCTTAGGTAGGAACTTTATTTTAGTTTTAAGATGGGAGATACTTACCTATGGTTCTTCATGTGATTCCTCATCAGATTCTCCAATTTCCATGAGCGCCTGATATTCATTCTCACCATCTTCTGATTCTTCATCTGAACTTTCCCCCCAAGCAGCAACCATAACTTTTGTTGTGGTTTTCTTGGGTTGGACCAGTTCCTTCTTCCTGTTCCTTCTTTCAAATCTCTCATTTTTCCATTCCACTTCCCATTGAGGACAGTTCTTGATAAGGTGGTCAGTCTTCCCACACTTGTAGCATCCCTCGTTGGTTGGCCTTTCTGGGGCTTTTGCTTTGTTGTAGTTTCCTCCTCTAGAGATGCCCTTATTCCTTATGAGGAAGTTTCTGAATTCTTTGGTAATCATGGCCATCTCATCATCCTCCAGATCTGCTCTCTCAGTGATCCTCAGTGCTAGACTCCTTTCTTTCTTTGGAGCATCCATTTTCATTGTCTGCCTTCTGAGTTCATAAGCAGTAAGGTTTCCAATTAGCTCGTCCAATCTGAGGGTTGCCATATTTTTGGATTCCTGGATAACAGTGATCTTACTTTCCAAGGAGATTGGCAGGACCCTTGTCAGGATCTTCTCTACCCCGTCCTCTTCAAGAATGACTCTACCAAGAGACTTAAGTTCATTTGTCAAAGTTGTGAACCTTGTGTACATCTCTTGGATTGTCTCTCCTTCTTTCATAGTGAAGTTTTCATATTGAGAGTATAGTAGAATACCTCTTGATCTTTTCACTTGAGGTGTTCCTTCATGGTCTACTTGCAAGGTATCCTAGATTTCCTTGGCAGTGGTGCAACTTTGGATCCTGCTATACTCGTCTGGACCTAGTCCACACACTAGCCACTTTTTGGCCTTTGCATTCTTCTCCCATTTTTTCAGATCCTCAGCAGTGCAGTCAACTCTAGTCTTTGGTACATCTACACCTTCAACAGTCTTCTTCATGGTAGCTAGAGGACCATCAGTGACTATGTCCCAGAGTTCATAGTCTTCTCCAATCAGGTGGTCCTTCATCCTGTTCTTCCACTAAGAGTAATACTGGCTATTGAAGAGTGGTGGCTTTGCAGTTGATTGACCCTCCCGGTTTCCAGGTGGTGCACTCATTTTGATCTTTTCCAAGGTGTTAGCCTTTTCAAGGATAACCTGCTCTGATACCAATTGATGTNCCTAGTTCTTCTTGGTGTTCCGACTTCTACTGGTGCAGAATAATAAGTGCAGTAAAGTAAAAACACAGAGATTTTTACGTGGAAAACACCTAGCTAAAAAGGTGAAAAAACCACGACCTACTACTCGGTAGGATTTTCCCAAAATCTTCACTACAACTCTGAGCCAAACAACATTTACAAAATAAACTCTTTTGTAAACCTAGGACTAATTCTAATCCCTTTGTGGCAAACTAGCCTCTAGCTAATTGCGACAAGCTTCAAATTAGCTCTAACTTGAACAGTGTGTACTTATTACAATTGCTTCTAATAAAGCTGAAAGATACAATATTAAATCACCTACTACAACCAACTAGACTCGAAAGACAAATAGATGGAACTGGTTCTTCTAGCTGGTCAGTAGCCTTTGTGTCGCACAAGGATTCTGCTTGCAAAATAACTCTGGAAATTTTGATTTCAATTCTTGTTTCACTTATGCCTTTGTGCGATCAATTCTTCAGTAAGAATGCTTCAACATTATATAGCGCCAGTAGTTGAGATGTTCTTGTTCAGTTCTAATGCAACTCTTCCTTGGTGGAAGAGTTTGTGTTTATCTCAACTTCCTTGATTGTTTCCGTCCTTGCTGAACTCGAACTCTAACCTCTTATCAATTTGCAACCTTTTCGCGTTAGAAGACAACCTCTTAGTTCATGGATAATTCACAATCATATTTATCTCTTGTGCATAGACGGTTCTTGTGCCAATGGGTCTGTTCAAGTATGTTTGCCCTGATGGACCTGGTTAAATTGGGTATACATTTGTCAATCTTCAAAACCATGCAGTGACTTGGTTCAACAATATATATTTTTTAAATAATTTAGATGAACCGACGATTGTGATGCGGTTCAAGACATTGCAACTGTAACGACCCGACCGTTCATTTTGAGATCCAGCGCGTCATTCAGCAGTTAGGAGTCACGAACAGCTTCATTTCTGGTATATTGACTTGTGCATATGGTCGGAATTGAAATTCAGGAAGATCGGAGTTGAATTTAAAGGAAGATTCTCATTTTAGAAGTCTTAAGTTGAAGAAATCGAGTAAGGCGGGGATTTTGAGTAAACGACCTTGGAATCAGGATCCGAAGATTCCAGAAGGTTCGTGTGATGATTTCGGACTTGGGCGTATATCAGAAACGGGTTTTGGATAACCCGGGAACAGTTCAACGCATATTGTGGAAAGTTAGTATTTTAAGGAAATTTCCTAAGTCTGACTTGAAGTACATTTCAATGATATTGAGGTCCGTTTGGGATTCCGAGTTTGGGAATAGCTCCGTATGGTGATTCTAGAGTTGGGAGCGCGATCGGAAGTAAATTCGGATATCCGGAAGTCAATTTAAGGTCATTTGGCTAAAGATAGAAAACTGAAGGTTTTTGAAGAATTCGACCGGAAATGGAAATTTTGATATCGGGGTCGGAATGCGATTCCGGAAGTTGGAGCTGATCCGTAATGTCGAATATGACTTGCCTGCAAAATTTGAGGTCAATCGGACGTGGTTTGATAAGTTTCGGCATCAAATGTGGAAGTTTGAAATTTCAAAGTTCATAAAGTTGAATTCTTGCGCGATTCGTGTTTTCGGCGTTTTTTGATGTGATTTGAGGCCTCGACTTAGTTCGTGATATGTTTCTAGACTTGTTGGTACATTCGGATGAGGTCCCGAGGGGCTCGGGTGTGTTTCAGAGTGGTTTCGGGTCATTTTGGTGTATATTGCTGTTGGTGTTTTCTGGTGTTTCTGGTAATGCTATGCGATCGCGGAGAGGAAATTGAGGGGCAATGTTTTTGGCCTAATGCGATCGCGGATGTTGGTGTGCGATCGCGGAGAAGGGCTGGGTAGGCTAGTGCGATCGCAAGGAGGAAGGTGCGATCGCGGAGAAGGAAATTTGGTGGGAGCTGGAAATGGCCTGTGCGATCGCGGGTATGCTTGTGCGATTGTGGAGGAGTGATCTGGGTGGCCTGTCCGATCGCAGAAGACTTCATGCGATCGCATAGAAGGGCAGAACTGGGCAGTGTTGATTAAAACGGGATTTTGGCATTTATCTCTCATTTTTCAAAGCCATGGGCGATTTTTGGAGAGCTTCAAGAGAGGAGTTTCGTCATCTATGTTAAGGTAAGTTACTCCTACTCATTTCAAGTTAGATACAAGATTATTACATGGATTAGAACATGAAAATTANGGCTTGATTTAAGTGTGATAAATCGGGCCGTACGCGACGGCGAAGACTACAGGGTGGGATCGGTCCGTACGCCACGACGGAGATTGAGACTACAGGGTGGGATCGGGACGTACGCCACAACGGAGATTGAGACTACAGGGTGGGATCGGGTCGTACGCCGCAACAAAGATTTACAGGATAGGATCGGGCCGTACGCCACGGCGGAGCGATGTGAGTGAGTACCTTATGGGAGCGGGCCGTACGCCACGGCGGATACCAAACTTGTTTGATTTGAGATTGTTATTTGTTGCCGGATATTGATGTACTTGATTATTTGTTTTACTTGCCTACAGTTTTCCTTGCATCCTGCTTACTTTATTAGTGTTGGATCTTAGTGAGTATCGAGTCGACCGCTCATCAATACTTCTTCGAGATTAGAAGGGATACTTACTGGGTACATATATGTATAAGTACTCATACTACACTCTGTGCATTTTGTTGCACAGGTACCTTTATAGTACAATGATCGATTTGGGGACTTATACGGGCTGCATTCATCCAAAGGCGTTCCACAGCTGCCGGAGTCTCCCTTATGTGTACTTACATGTTATATCTATTGCCTTTGTCCCATTTATTTCTCGGACAAGAGTTGTATAATTGTATAAATTCTTAGAAACTGCTCATGTACTTGTGTCACCGAGTTCTGGGGATGTGTTGAGTCTTGCTTTATTGAATTAAATAGATTTCTTGTCGTGTTTAATTTGCAAAGAGTTATTTATTTGATTATGAAATGCAATAAAGGCAACGATTTCGAAATTGTTAAAGAGGAAGGTATTTTAACTGATTTAGGGGTTGGCTTGCCTGACAGTGGTGATCGGCGCCATCACAACCCATAGGTTTTGGGTCGTGACAACGTGGTATCAGAGCTCTAGGTTCCCGTAGGTTTCACGAGTCATGAGCAAGTCTAGTAGAGTCCTGCGAATCGGTATGGAAACGTCTGTACTTATCTTCGGGAGGTTACATGGCTGTTAGGAGTACTTCCCTTCTTGATTCCTCATCGTGCGACTTGATACCTTTAAGGCTTATGCCTATGCTTCTTCCTATTCAATCTTACGAGTCGCAAAGCGCTTGTTATGAATCAAGGGTTGAGAACTTTTAATGATACTATGGATGTGGTGCGGGATGTTTCTCCCAGCATAGTTGATTAAGGCTATCATCGTTGTTTTGCGGAAGGATTTTATATCGTCTTAGCTCGGTAGTTGTAATTCTGAGAACTCTAAGGGCCATGCTCATGTGGTTATGAAACTTACAAATGGTTATGGCGTGATGTTGATATGAGGATATAACGTTTGCCCACGTATTGGGGTGATGAACGGTTTGAAGGGAGGTCTTCTCAGAGTAGGGTTTCGGGATTTCAGTATTTTGTTCCGTCGGGGGAGAGGCATTTGGATTACAAATGATCTGGTCTTGGGCTGATAAAGTGGTAAGGATTGGTGTTTCCAAGTGAGGTGGAGTACTCACCTGTAATAAGATATCGTCGCCTTTGATCAAATGGAATGTGTTAAGTTCGCCGACGTTACAGCTATTCGGTTGCGTTAGATTGGATTCTTCTGAATTAGTGTTGAAGAAGCGACCGTCAGAGGTCGTGGGGTGTTGTGGTTCTGTATTGAATACGCACTTTTAATGAAGGCGGCTCGAGGAACATGATCTTCGTAAAGATTTAAAGTTGTGGGGGATATACCGGTTTAAGAGCTACGGAGAATGGTATTGAATTGAGGCAGCAAGTGGGCACCATTCGATGGAGGAAGATATGTGAGAAGTGCTGGGCGGTGGTGCCAATTCTAAAAGATCAGGTGTAAAGATAGGAAGTCAGGTAACGCTTGAGGGAATAAGTTGGACCAAGTGGGAGAGCGGCAACATAGTGGTGAATCAGAAGATGTAGTAGTGCAGTTAGTAGATATCCAGGAAGAGCGGACGGATTGGTAAAGTTGGTAAATTGATACAGGCTTAGGATGGGGGTCTTGATATTGTAGAAAGTGAGAATCATAGCATAATGGTAGGTGTCAGTTGGCTAGTTTCCTCGGGTGGGTGGTCTTCTTCAAGTAGGTTAGCGGTTGTAGGGATGGTAAGTTCTGTGCGGAGTCCTAGTGGCTAGTCGGTAGGAGGTAGAATGTGTGAATGGTGTTAGAAAATTCAAATATTTAAGGGAGGCTAACAGGAGAATTCGGAAGAATTGGGTGGATTGGTGGGACAATGCCATGTCATCAAAGGAGAAAAGGATCTCAGCAGGGACTAGAGCGGTGCAAAAAGTAGCTTCGAGCTAAGTGGGGGAGTCCCACCACCTGCAGTTGGGTCGTAGGATTGTGCTCTCATGGGACTGCGGATTTGTTGGCGTATCGGCAAGATGTTACAACTAAGGGAAAAAAGTATAGTGATAATTGAGCATGGCATTCGATAAATGTGTGCGAAGTTGGTCCTAGTGGACTAGGGTTAGGCTTTGGAAGACTAAGAATTCGTGCTTAAGGCATAGGCAAGTTGTAAGGGTAGCGACTCAGTCACGTGCTCCGTTGAAAGGGTGTTCATGTGCTAGGAGAGCCTTGGGGTTGATTGTATTCGGGGCCAGTCAGAGTGGGTGACTCTCAGTAGTGGTCCTAATAAATTTGAAAGTTAGAGTATGCGGTGTTTAAGGGTTTAAGGCAATAGTATAATTAAGAAGCGAGCTTCTGCAGTATAGTCTCTAAGAGGAAGGAAGATGGTTGGAGGGTTCTATGTTATTTCAGCACGCTGGATAGTATCTGAGGAGTGAGTGAATAGACTCCAGGTTGTAGAAAGATTATCAGGAGGTTGTGAGACGAGTTGCAGAATTAAGGTAGCATGGTCTCGTGATTCAAGGTCACTCAGGATGAGTGAGGGTTGAGTTTCTATGAGTTGAAAGAAGTTACTATTATCCTGAGGCAATTAAAGATGATTAAAAGAAGATGGATTGGTTATCCATGATGGAACGGCGCATGTACGACAGTGATCAGTTCCTTCGGTATGATTGAGTACGTGAATGGTTTGTGCAGATGTGTGTGGGGCTCGTCGGCCGTCGTAATAGATTTCATTTGGAAGCATTCAAGTGCTATGGCCTGTCGATCAGGTGTAGGCGGATCCCGGAAGGTTTATGGTGGTTCAGACCACTACTTAAGGATTTGCATGTATTGTGATTGTGAGATCTCACTTGTGTGTTGTTATGGTTCTCATGAGTGGAAGAAAATAAAATGTTTCTATATGTGATGAAATGTTCACCCTGTTAGTGGTTCAAGAGTTATGATGTAATTCCTATGCCATTCCTTATCGGCACGTTGGGTGCAGTGAACAGTATGTAACAAGAAATAAGAATTTGGGATTTGCAGTTCGGTGTTGACAAGTGTGTCACCAGAGGAGAAAGAACAAGGGAGTTGAATGTCTAGAATAAACTGAAACTGTCTTCAGTGTCATCTGAGTTTGGTGGTTGGTGAATGAGGCTTTGTATCCTGGTTACGGGTCCTTGAATTGTTTTACAGCCTTAGGATGGTCGGTGGTATGGACGTGCATACTTGTTGCCTTGTGTAAAAAGTCGTGGGAGTGTTACCACGGGAAGATTGTGTAAGCGTGACTATTGCAGATTTAGACTAAGTATAAGGAGTGTAATATTGCTTAATTGAGAATTTATGCCTGGAAGGCGTTCGGTTTAGTTGGTTGTGGATTGTGGGGTGTTTATCTCGACTATGATGGTTGTCCTCGTGTGTATAAGAAAAAGGAAGCGGGTTGTTTGGACCCAGGTAAGGCTATCAACCTAGTTCAATGCGAGCAGAATCGGCTTGAAGTGAGTGAATAGACTTAAACAAGATTTTGGGCTTCATGCGAGTCAGAGGTGTTAATTTCAGTATGGCACTCCTCAAGGAGGGGTATTGGGATATCAGGTGTTGTCCCGTCTTCGTCGAATTCATGTGATATTACGATTGTGCCGTGTGAGTTGTGAAATGGCTTGGTAATTCTTATGTGTTGAGATTCCGCGTGGTGATGAGGTTAAGTGAGCAGAATGGCTCTTGAGATTCAGATTATATATCGCACCTCAGTGGTGCTTGAGTTTGTGGCATATGGCCTTATCAGTCTCCCCAGAATGGTATTATGCACTTAGCGTGCTTGTTACCGATGTCAGGAAATTGTATTAGTGAGCAATTTAGCTCTGTGTATATATTTCTTTATGTAAATTCTATGATGGGATCGGGTGGCACGTCGCCAAGGGTATGTTATTTGGATCGGGTTGCGCGCTGCAACAGTGTGATGTTGAGCAAGACTCCTATAATGATTATTCTTGTGTTTTACTTCGTAATTTTCTGAGGAAAGTTCATATTAGTTGCGTGAGTTGAGTAGTCCCTTCCGGAGTCATTTCCTTATGTGTCATGTTCGAATTGTGGCCTATTGGCGCATTGTGGCATCGTGCGAGGCTAATGGCCGTGTTTGGGGTGATTGGTTGTCTGAGTAGTTCATACTGGGTGAGACGGAAATTATAAATCTGGGATCGATGTGATAAGACTATGCAATTATATTACAGGACAATCACCATCATTGGTTGTAGTGAGATGATGATCGTAGTCAGGAAGAAGGAATTCAATGTTTAGTTAACTCTGCAGTTGGTTAGGGATTTCTACACATTTCCTCCATTGTGGTGGTATGGTCAGCATTATAGCAGGATGTATGTGCGTATCTTATAAAGTGCTTTGAGAGCATCAAATTCGCAGGATTCTGGCTATTAAGGTTCAGGGAGCGTTATTGCGGTCAGATGATGGACCATACAGTGTGTGGTGCAGATTCAGCAAAGGCACGCAGTTGTGTTCTAGTGCCTCGTATGGTAGTTGATACGGTGTTCAAATATTAGAATCACGCATGGCAGAGAATTTTGGGTGTTGGAACCGAGTTTGGAACGTATTGTATGAATAAGAAGAGGATATCTTCAGATTTGATCAAGCTTATGTGCTCAACTGGGTTGTGGTAGCACGGGTAGGTGCACGAGGTGTTAAACAGTGATTCCAGGTAATTCTGGAGCAATTCCTGGCACGTTCGAGGTTGAACGCCTGTTTTAAGTGGGGGAGAATGTAACGACCCGACCGGTCGTTTTGAGATCCAGCGCGTCGTTCAGCAGTTGGGAGTCACGAACAGCTTCATTTCAGGTATATTGACTTGTGCATATGGTCGGAATTGAAATTCAGGAAGATCGGAGTTGAATTTAAAGGAAGATTCTCATTTTAGAAGTCTTAAGTTGAAGAAATCGAGTAAGGCGGGGATTTTGAGTAAACGACCTCGGTATCAGGATCCGAAGGTTCCAGCCGGTTCGTATGATGATTTCGGACTTGGGCATATGTCCGGAACGGGTTTTGGATAACCCAAAAACAGTTCAGCGCATATTGTGGAAAGTCAGTATTTTAAGGAAATTTCCTAAGTTTGACTTGAAGTACATTTCAATGATATTGAGGTCCGTTTGGGATTCCGAGTTTCGAAATAGCTCCGTATGGTGATTCTGGAGTTGGGAGCGCGATCGGAAGTGAATTCAGATATCCAGAAGTCAATTTAAGGTCATTTGGCTAAAGATAGAAAACCGAAGGTTTTTGAAGAATTCGACCGGAAATGGAAATTTTGATATCTAGGTCAGAATGCGATTCCGGAAGTTGGAGCAGGTCTGTAATGTCGAATATGACTTTCCTGCAAATTTTGAGGTCAATCGGATGTGGTTTGATAAGTTTTGGCATCAAATGTGGAAGTTGGAAATTTCAAAGTTCATAAAGTTGAATTCTTGCGCGATTCGTGTTTTCGGCGTTGTTTGATGTGATTTGAGACCTCGACTAAATCCGTGATATATTTCCAGACTTGTTGGTACGTTCGGACGAGGTCCCGAAAGGCTCGGGTGTGTTTCGGGTCATTTCAGAGTATATTGCTGTTGCTATTTTCTGGTGTTTCTGGTAATGCTATGCGATCGCAGCCTTAGCTATGCCATCGTGGAGAGGAAATTGAGGGGCAATGTTTTTGGCCTAATGCGATCGCGGATGTTGGTGTGCGATCG
>ML289482.1:0-66108 GCA_005239495.1 Nicotiana undulata
CGAGCCTTCATATAAGAAATAACCCTACCAGAAGAAGGACTAGGAGTCCCTCTCCACTCTAAATGAGGCACAACTGGTAAGGCCAAGGTCACTGTCTTGGCATGACGGTCCATAATAGCATGATAGGGAGATAGCCAATCCATCCCCAATATAACATCAAAGTCAACCATATCAAGAAGCAAAAGATCAACCTGAGTCTCCAGACCACCAATAGCTACTACGCAAGCACGGTAGACTCGATCTACCACTATAGAATCACCCACCGGTGTAGACATATGCACAGCAGTACCTAAGGAATCACGGGGCATAATCAAATAAGGGGAAAAATATTAAGACACTTAGGAGAATGTAGAACCCGGATCAAATAACACTGAAGCCTCTCGGCTGCACACTGAAACCGTACCTGTAATAACTGCATCAGAAGCCTCAGCATCTGGACGAGCAGGAAAAGCATAACACCGAGGCTGAGCCCCTCCAATCTGCACATCTTTGGGTCTACCTGCTACGGGCTGACCTCTACCCCTCATGGCCTGCCCTCCACCTCTATGCGTCTGACCTCCACCTCTGGCACCACGACCACCACCCCTAGCTGGCTGAGGGGGTGAGGGTGCACCTGATGCGGGAACCATGGCACGGGAACCCTGATACTCAGAACCACCAAAACCTCGGGGGAAAAACCTGGAAATATGCCCCATACCACCGCAAGTGAAGCAAGACCTCGGCTGCTGAGAATACTGACCTTAGAACTGTCCATGACGACCAGAATGACCACTCTGATAGTTCTGAATCGGTGGTGCACTGATGGACGCCGAAGGTGCACTGTGGGATACCTGGAGTACCGACTAATAAAGCCTAGGAGGATGACCTATGCCAAAGGGATCTCTGCCTCCAGATGAGGCACTACTGAAATGGCCAAAATGACGAGGTCTCTTGTCAGACCCCTGTCCACCACCCTGGGATAATACCATCTCAATGCGCCTAGCCACATCGGCTGCATCCTGAAAGGAGATATCAGTACCCGTCTCTCTGGCCATCTGAAGCCTGATGGGCTGAGCTAGACCCTCAATAAACCTCTGAACCCACTCCCGATCGGTGGGGAGTATCATAATGGCATGCCTGGCCAGCGTAATGAACCTGGTCTCGTACTGAGTGACGGACATGGAGCCCTGCTGTAGACGCTCAAACTGCCTCCGAAGATCCTCTCTCTGAGTAACTGGAAGGAACATCCCCAAGAACAACTCAGAGAACTGAGCCCAAGTCAGAGGTGCATACCCAGCTGGTCTGGTCAAGCAGTAATCTCTCCACCAAGCCTTGGCGGTGCAAGAAAGACGAAATGTAGCAAAATCCAGTCCATTGGACTCCACAATGCCCATGTTCCGAAGAACCACAATGCCCATGTTCCATTGGATACCAACTTGTCACGACCCGAAATCCCACCTTCGGGCCATGACTGCGTCTAACGTTGAACCCGCTAGACAAGCCAACGTTTGAACTAGTAAAATTCATTAACAACTAACACAGATAAGACAACTAAAGCATCGATGGTCAACAATATAAAGGTTAACAAATAGCCAAAAATACGTAGCAATTTCGAAGTAAAACCCATATACAAATCCCAGAACTGATGTCACATACTCACGAACTGTCTAAGAGATTACTGAAAACAAAGGTCTGAAAATAAGTACATAGGACTGTCTTTGAAATATAAAGTAAGACAGAGCTGAAAGTGAAGAGTAGAAGGTGACGCCAAGGCCCACAAACGTCTGCGGGTCTAACTCGATGTCTCCTGAATGATATGATGAGATGCTCCAACTGTCAATGATCAACGGGTCCGGCTGCATAGTCTGCACAACATAAAGAAGTGCAGGTGTAGCATCAGTACAACCGACCCCAGGTACTGAGTAAGTGTCGAGCCTAACCTCGGCAAAGTAGTGACGATGCTAGGACCGACAACAATATATGTACCTGTGCAATTCGATATAATAACAGGAGAATATCGACGGAAATAAGCAAGTAAGACAGATACGGGGAGAACATGTTGGGGGTCAAAGGGGCAACAAAAAAAATGCTAGTACGGTAGAATAGGGTAATAACTGAAATGTAAAGATAAAGGCAGGAATTTAACTTCTCAAAACAAATAATGAAAAACAAAAGGCACGGCATGACCCCTCGTGCATAACCTCACAATCACTCGGCACGGAATGTCCCCTCGTGCATATAAAATAACACTCGACATGGAATGTCCCCTGAAGTGCATATAAAATAACACTCGTTACGGAATGTCCCCTCGTGCATATCCTCACAATCACTCGGCACGGAATGTCCCCTCGTGCATAGCCTCACAATCACTCGGCACAGAATGTCCCCTCGTGCGACAAATAATAAAACAATGCAACAATAATGTGAAAGTTAACAGTACGAAGTCTCAAGTGCATGGAAGTATTCAATACAATTATATTGTCCCGGCAAGGAGAAAACATCAATTACAGCTCAACAATGCCCGACGAGGGTCTCAGCTATAACCAACCTCGCATCAGAATTACAATTTCAACAGTGTAAGCCTCGACTGAAACAAGAAACTCAATAACTTTTCCACGTCATGAAACAACATCAAGGTATCACTTTTAACTCATCAATTACTCATAGTGCGGAGAATATCAAGAACACCGTAAGTTTCATCACAATTGACTCACGGGCATGTTTGACCGCAACATATAGGCACTCGTCAACACGCCTATACGTTGGACATGAATTACACATAGCAAATAAGACTCTATACCTAATCCCTCAAGCTAAGGTTAGGCCAAACACTTACCTCGGCTCCAAAAATGCAAGTCAAGCCTCAATCACAGCCTTTCCTTTAGAATCCGACTCCGGAACGGTATTATCTAGACATAATCAACCCAAGTATATCAATAATGGCTCAATAAATCAAACCCATAGCCTAATTATTTATTTCAAAGCATTCTTCCTAAGATTCAAAAATTTGACCCCGAGCCCGCTTGGTCCAAACACGCGGCTCGGACCAAAACCCGATCACCCATAACCCTACGAGTTAGAATATATAATTTATTTTAAGATTCGACCCCAAATTGAGGTTGAATCACCCAAGATTCTCAAAAACCCAACTCTACCTAAAATCCCTAATTCCTACTTTGATTCCATGATTTTTGGCCTAGAATCTAGTGTTTAGTTGATGAAAATAAGAGGAAATGATGTTAAGAATACTTACCTAGGGAGTTATGGAGGTTGGGGAGCTAGATTCTCGGTTATGGAGGCTTGGGGAAGAAAAGAGAAGTGGAAAATGGAAAGAATCCCGTATAAGGTTCTATTTTGGTATATAAAAAAATCACTGAACGAGTTTGTGCTCTGCGATCGCAGAAGAAAAATTGCGATCGCAGAAGAGGACCGGATGATACTCTACGCGATCGCAGGAAGACCTACGCGATCGCACAACCTAAGGCCCCCCACCCTGTGCGATCGCAGCATCCCCCACGCGACTGCACTAACCAAATTACCCCAGACCCCTGACTCGACTAATACCCTATGCGATCGCGGGGCTGGCATTGCGATCGCATAGAGCACCTGGGACCCCTCCAATCTGATGTTGTGTGATCGCGGAGATGTATATGCGATCGCACTGAAGAAAAGGCCTGACACCAGAAAACTAACATAAAAACCAGATTTTCCTAAGTCTTCTCACCTCGTTAGCTACCTGAAACCCACCCGAGCCCTCGGGGCTATAAACCAAAAACACACACGACTCCCAAAACATCCTACGGACTTTTTCAAGCTTTTAAATCATCAAAATATCATCAAAACCCATGAATCAAACCCCAAAACCAAATTAATCAAACTTAAGAACTCTGAAATTCAAGAATTCACTTCAACGCGCCGAACCGGCCTAAGCCCCTCGGAATGACTTCAAATTTTGCAGATAAATTATAAATGACACAACGGAACTATTCCGGGTCTCAGAATTTCGTTCGGACCTCGGGAACATAAAATCACCTCTCAAGCCAAATTTTAAATTCTTTAGAAACCCCACAAGTTCATTAACTCCATTTTTCCTCATTTGGATCCGAAACCAATCAAATCAAGCCCGTTTTACACCAAAATTCCACAGATAGGACAAATAACATATAACAAACCTGTTCCGGGCTCCGGACCGCAATACGGGCCCGGTAACACGGTTTTCACATAATTATTCATTTTCAAAAGCCTTTATTATTTTCAGAAAACAATTTTCTTTAAAAATTCGTTTCTCGGGCTTGGGACCTCGAAATTCGATTTCGGGCATAAGCCTAAGTCCCATATTTTCCTACGGACCCTCCGGGACCGTCACATCACGGGTCCGGATCCGTTTACCAAAAATGTTGACCAAAGTCAACTTTATTCAATTATTCAATTCAAAAATCCCATTTTTATCAAATTTTCACATGGAAGTTTCCCGTCTACCTTCCCGGGATGTAAACGCATATCGAGGTGAGATTAAAGGAGGATTTCGAGGCCTCGGAACACAGATTTAGCTAGAATTACTTAGGATGACCTTTTAGGTCATCACACTTAATCCCGAGGATTTATCAATTTTCGTAACCGTCTCATTTGTCCTTTTCTTATCCTTACTCCTGTCTTTCTAAAACCTTGTCGTTCTATCATACTTTAGCTTGCAACTGATTTCCTTATGCTTTTCTGGAACATCGAGATATCACATATGTAACGACCCGACTGGTCGTTTTGCGTATTCGAACCCTGTTCCCCTAAATAAGACTTCCCGTAGCGGCTTATAGTGATTTATGACTCGCAGGGATGGGTGGTTCGGGAACTGGAAGTGTTTAGGGCAGTACAAGAACACTTGGTTCTTTAAGGTTGGCTTTTAAGGCCAAGTTTAACTTCGGTCAACATTTTGAGTAAACGACCTCAGAATTGAGTTTCGACTGTTCCAGTAGCTTCGTATGATGATTTCAAACTTATGTGTATGTCCATAATGGGTTTGGATGACCCGGGAGTGTTTCGACGCCAAATAGCGAAATACAGTTTCCTTAAGTTCATAAGTTGGTCTGGAACGTGTTTTTGTGTTATCGAGGTCCGAACGGAATTCCGAGATCGGGAATACTTTCATTATGTCATTTATGACTTGCCTGCAAAATTTGGTATCATTCCGAGTAGTATAGGTCGGTTCGGCGCATTGAAACCGAATTCAAGAAATTGAATTTTCTTAAGTTTGATTCTAGGGGTTTTGAGGTGTGATTTTGAGTTTTAGCATTGTTTTGGGTGTTCCGAAGGCTCGAGCGAGTCCGTAATATGATTTAGTACTTTTTGGTACAATTTCACGGGGGCTCGTGTGGGCTCGGGTGGGCCCAGGTGCCTCCCGGACACCAAATGGGGCCAAAAACCAGCAGCTTCAGCTGTTGGTGCACCAGGTTTGTTGTGATCGCAGGTGCAGTTGCCCAGATCGCAGGTGCTGCCCCAGGGAAGATGGTCCATATCCGCAGGTGCAGACCTTTCTCCGCAGGAGAGGATCCGCTGGTGTGGAAATCCCTCCGCAAGTGCGATCCCCAGCCTCACTGACAACTTCCGCAGGTGCGAGATCACTGAAGGCAGTGAGCTCATTTAATACGGGACTTAACCAATTTTCACAATTTTCTTCTCTACCTTAGGCAATTTTGAGAGCTCTCAAGAGGGTATCCGTCCTAGCTTCTAAGAGGTAAGTAATTTCCATATAAATGTTGGGTTATTACATCAAATCTTAGGTAAATTAACACCCATTTAGTGAAAATAAAAGGGGTTAGAGTGGAAACCTAGGGTTGATGAACTTTAGAGAATTTCACAACTTTTCTACCATGAAATCATATAAAACTATATACTAATGATCCTTAGGTTATAGGTGAGTGTTTTCTTCGAAAATTTCCGAAATCCGAGCATGTGGGCCCGGGGGTGTATTTTGGGATATCTTCAAGAATGATGAATTAGCTAAACTAATAGGAGAATTTCATACTTATGAGTGTATATTGACGTATTTATATATCATTTGACTAGTTTCGAGTCCTTGGGTGACGAATTGGGAGTTTCGGGCGCGTTCTTGACCCGGGAAGTAGGTTCTACGCGAGGTGAGTCTCCTTTCCAACCTTGTAAGAGGGAATTGTACCCATAGGTAAATGTAAATGATTGAATTGTCCTTATTTTCGGAGGCTACGTACGCGCAAAGTGACGAGAGTCCGTGCGTAGCTACTACTCTGTTGTGTCGGGTAGAATTTAGGATTTCACAAGCATGCCTTTATGTGCCTTACCTGTATCTTTACATGTGTTCCTAGTTGCTTATTATCTTTGAAATTGACATTAAGATATATGGGAGCTATGTGTAAGTTTAAGTGCTTAAATCTCTTATTTCAAGAATAATCCATGATATATTCCTGAATTTCCTGACAATTCTGTGTATGTCTACGAGCACCCGTGTCGCATGTATGATTTGTGAGCGGGGTAGCCTTATATTTATGTCAACTGCGTCGCATGATCGATACGTGAGCGAGGTAATAGATGCATCTACGGTTCGTGTCGCTCGACCTTGGTAGTACACATTTATTTTTGCGTCGCTTCGGCCGTACGCTTCGGCATATTATGTGCTATGAATTGGACTGAGAGTCTTGTTATTATTACATAAATTACTCCATGTGTAAGGGGAACTTGAGACTTTTGTGATAATTTTTATCTGACTCATGAGAACAAATTGCAGTTTTATATAATTGATACTTCATGCCTTAGTGATTTCCATGACTACTATTCCTGTCTAGATTTATTTAATCATGTATTTGTTATTGAACCTAGTAAGTATCACGTATACCTCTCGTCACTACTTCTTCGAGTTTAGACGGGATACTCACTGGGTACATATTTGTTTATATGTACTCATGCTACGCTTTTGTACTTAACTATACATGTTCTGAGGTTGGTGCATCTGGTTATCATACCGGAGCGCGATCTTGAGGGTACTATCCGGGTTGACTACACGGTAAGTTGCTCTTCCTGGCGTTCCTCAGCAGCACTGTGGAGTTTCTATGATTTTCGGATATTTCAGTCTACCCCTTCAGACAGTTGTACATTTATTTTGTCTATTTTGTATATTCCACTAGTCGCCTTGGACTTGTGACACTAGATCTTGGCTCGCGTTGTAGATTTTCCTAGTATTTTTCTATACCGTATATGTTGGCAAATGATTTTTGAGTTACATTGAATTAAGTTGCCTCACTTAACCGCTTCTATTAAATGATTTCTTAACTTAAAATTTGACAAGTACTTAAATATCCAATTAGTAAGGTAACCTCGTTAGTGATCTAGTGTTGGCTTGCCTGACTCCGAGAATGGGCGCCATCACGACCTGAGTTGGAATTTGGGTCGTGACAACATGGTATCAGAGCTCTAAGTTCACGTAGGTCACACAAGTCACAGGCAAACCTAGTAGAGTCTTGCGGATTGATACCAAGGCGTCTGTATTTATCTTTGGGAGGCTACAGGGTGTTAGGAAACCTATCTTTATTCTTATTCTATCGTGCAGTCGATGGTCTTACTAAATCTCATTCTTCTATTCTCTCACAGATGGTGAGGACTCGTGCAGCTGATATTCCAGACCCGGGAGATGCTGCTACCCCCGTAGTCTGAGGCCGTGGCAGAAGCCGGGGGAGGGCACCGGCCTGAGGTAGAGGACGAGGGCGTCCTAGAGTTGCTCCATTAGAACCCCCAGAGGATCCTATCACTGAGGAGCAGGGGGAGGTTCCCCCAGCAGATCCAGCTCCGATAGATTTCATGACAGCAGAGGGCTTCCAGGAGGTCATGGGCCGTATGATGCGGTTCATGGACACTATGACCCAGGCTGGTTTATTTCCAGCGGATCTTGCCACATCTCAGGAGGGAGGGGGAGTTCAAACCCCTACCGCCTAGGCCGCAGGTCATGCAGCGGCAGTATATCAGACTCCGGGTACTCTGCCCATGGGTGGAGCACAGCCAGCAGTAGCACCTAAGCTTAGACCAGCCGCGGACGGTGATCTGCAAAAGTTACTTGATAGATGGACTCGATTTCACCCTCTTGTTTTCAGAGGTGAGAGGGGCGAGGATGCCCAGGACTTCATTGATCGGTGCAGAGACAGACTGCACAACATGAGGATTCTGGAGTCCCATGGTGTTGATTTCACTACTTTTCAGCTAGAGGGCAGGGCCCGCAGATGATGGCAGTCATTTATCCTAGAAAGGCCAGCAGGTTCCCCTCCTTTCACATGGGAGCAGTTCACTCAGTTGTTCCTGGACAGGTATATTCCACCCTCCGAGAGGGAAGAGCTGCGGTATCAGTTTGAGCAGCTGGAGCAGGGGTAGATGATAGTGACGGATTACGAGGCCAGGTTTTAGAGTTTTCCCATCATGCCCTTATGATTCTTCCTACTGATGCCGAGAGAGTGCGGAGGTTTGTAGCTGGGCTACACTCAGGTATTCCAACATGGCCCGAGAGGTGGAGATGGGTACTCCTTATCAACTTGTGGTCGAGATAGCTCGTCGGATTGAGGGTTACCGAACGAGGGGCAGAGAGAAGGGTCAGCAGGACTAGAGAGCTAGATTTTCTGAAGAGTTCAGAGGTGTCCCAGCCAGGGGTAGAGGTCAGTTTGGTAGAGGCCAGCCCAGCAGCCCTCCATATTCAGCTCCTCCACCACCTTCTCATAGTGCTCCAGTGAGACCATATTTCAGCGCCATGTCGGAGAGTTCTTACTGCCCACCAGCCATTCAGGGTCCCTTCGGTGGGTATTCAGGTCACCAGGGGTCTCCTAGTTCTCACTTCAGTGCCATGCAATAGAGTTCTCACCGTCCCCCAGCTATCCAGGGTTCTTCTTCAGGGCAGCAGGCCATGCCACTAGTGAGGTGTTATGAGTGTGGGGAGTCAGGCCATACGAGGAGGACTTGTCCCAGGTTTTGGGGCAGGGCTGTTCAGTAGAGTTACTAGCCTACATACTCCGCACCGGTGCCCCGTCCACCCAGAGGTGGCGGACAGGCTAGTAGAGGTCGTCCCAAAGGTGGAGGCCAGGCAGGAGAAGCTCAGCTAGCTCCTATTCAGTCCAGCGTGGGTCAGTCTTCAGGTACTCCAGCCAGATTCTATGCTATTCCGGCCCGATCAGATGCGGTGGCCTCAGATGTCGTGATCGCATGTATTATTTCAGTATGTGGTAGGGAGGCATCAGTGCTATTTGACCCAGGATCTACTTATTCATATGTGTCAGCCTTATTTACTTGTTTTTTGGAATGTTCCTCGTGAGCCCTTGGATTCTCCTATATATGTGTCCACTCTTATGGGCGATTCTGTGGTGGTAGACCGGATCTATTGGTCTTGTGTGATCACCTTCTGTGGGTTCGAGACTAGAGCGGACCTTTTTATTTCTCAACATGGTTGATTTTGAGATTATCCTGGGCATGGATTGGCTATCTCCTCATCATGCCATCTTGGTTTGCCATGCCAAGACGGGTACTTTGGCCATGCCTGAGTTGCCTAAGATGGAGTGGAGAGGTTCCTCAGTTAGTGCAGCCAGTAGAGTTATTTCCTTCCTGAAGGCTCGACATATGGTCGAGAAGGGTTGTCTGGCGTATCTTGCTTATGTGCGGGACACCACCGTCGAGTCTCCGATGATTGATTCAGTGCCAGTTGTTCGAGAGTTTGCTGATGTATTCCCTTCAGACCTTCCGGGCATGCCTCTGGATTGTGATATTGATTTCTGCATTGATTTAGCTCCAGATACTCATCATATTTCCATTCCCCCGTACCGTATGGCTCCTAAGGAGTTGAAGGAGCAGCTTGAGGAGTTGTTGGCTAAGGGGTTCATCAGACCGAGAGTATCACCATGGGGTGCTCCAGTTCTATTTGTGAAGAAGAAGGATGGATCTATGTGGATGTGTATTGATTACCGCTAGTTGAACAAAGTTACCATTAAGAACAAGTATCCATTGCCGTGCATCGATGATTTATTTGACCAGTTGCAGGGTGCTCGGGTGTTTTCCAAGATTGATTTGAGATCGGGATACCATCAGTTAAAGATTCGGGCTTCTGATGTCCCGAAGACCGCTTTTCATACGAGATATGGCCACTACGAGTTCTTGGTGATGTATTTTGGCTTGACTAACGCCCCAGTAGCATTTATGGGCTTGATGAACAGGGTGTTCAAGCCGTATATTGATTCCTTTGTCATCGTCTTCATTGATGACATTTTGATTTACTCACGTAGCCTGGGAGAGCACAAGCAGCATTTGAGAGTTGTGCTCCAGACCTTGCGACACCAGAAGCTGTATGCTAAGTTCTCCAAGTGTGAGTTTTGGTTGGATTTCGTGGCATTCCTGGGGCATGTAGTATCAGGAGAGGGCATCAAGGTTGATCCTAAGAAGATTGAGCAGTTCAGAGTTGGCCACGTCCTACTTAAGCTACGGAGATCAGGAGTTTCTTGGGTTTAGCAGGCTACTATCGGCGGTTTGTGGAGGGCTTTTCATCCATTGCATCCCCATTGACTAGATTGACTCAGAAGAATGCTCCGTTTTGGTGGTCCGGCAAGTGTGAGGCGAGCTTTCAGAAGCTCAAGACAACATTGACCTCAGCACCAGTTCTAGTGTTGCCTTCCGGTTCTGGGATGTATACAGTGTATTGCGACGCTTCACGCGTTGTCTTGGGGTGTGTGTTGATGCAGGAAGGGAGAGTTATTTCTTATGTTTCGCCAGCTGAAGGTTCATGAGAAAATTATCTTGTGCACGATTTGGAGTTGGCGGCGATAGTTCATGCTCTTAAGATTTGGAGGTATTACTTATATGGGGTGTCTTGTGAGGTTTATACAGACCACCGCAGCTTGCAGCATTTGTTCAAGCAGAGGGATCTTAATTTGAGACAGCGTAGGTGGCTTGAGTTGCTGAAGGATTATGACATCACCATTCTTTATCATCCGGGAAAGGAGAATTTGGTGGCAGATGCTTTGAGCAGGAAGGCGGAGAGTATGGGTAGCTTGGATTACATTGCAGCGGAGGAGAGACCTATAGCCTTGGACATCCAGTCCTTGGCCAATCGCTTGGTGAGATTAGATATTTCGGAGCCTCGTCGAGTTCTTGCACATGTGGTTGCTCAGTCTTCGTTATTGGGGGAGATTAAGGCTTGGCAGTATGATGATCCGTGCTTGGAAGAGCTACGAGAGACAGTGGTTCAAGGCGGATCCAAGGAGGTTACTATTAGCGAGGATGGTGTTCTGAGACTTCAGGGCCGGTTGTGTGTCCCTAATATTGATGGCTTGAGGCAGAGGATTCTAGAGTAGGCACACAGTTCTCGATATTTTGTTCATCCTGGTGCTACGAAGATGTATCGTGATTTGAAGCAACATTACTGGTGGAGGCGAATGAAGAAGGATATTGTGGAGTACGTGGCTAGGTGTCTTAATTTCCAGCAGGTTAAGTATGAGCACCAGAGGCCAGGAGGCCTACTTCAGCAGATGCCCATCCCTGAGTGGAAGTGGGAGCACATCACTATGGACTTTGTGGTAAGGTTGCCTCGGACTTTGCGGAAGGTTGACGCGGTTTGGGTCATTGTGGATAGACTGACCAAATCGGCGCATTTCATTCCCGTGGCTACTGCTTATACTTCTGAGAGGCTAGCTCAGATTTACATTCGAGAGATAGTCCGGTTGCATGGTGTGCTAGTGTCTATTATATCAGATCGAGGTCCTCAGTTCACCTCGCACTTCTGGAGAGCATTGCACAGAGAAATGGGTACTCAGATAGATCTCAGCACAGCATTTCACCCGCAGACTGATGGTCAGTTGGAGTGTACAGTTCAGATATTGGAGGACATGCTCAGGGAATGTGTGATTGACTTTGGAGGTCAGTGGGACCAGTTCTTGCCTTTTGGCCGAGTTTGCTTACAATAATAGTTATCAGTCCAGCGTCGAGATGGCTCCATTTGAGGCTTTATATGGTCGGCGATGTCGTTCTCCTATCGGGTGGTTTGAGCCGGGTGAGGCTAAGTTATATGGCACGGACCTGGTGAGTGATGACATAGAGAAAGTAAATTTAATTCAGGAGAGGCTCAGTACAGCACAGTCCAGACAAAAGAGTTACGCGAATCAGAAGGCACGTGATGTATCATTTATGGAGGGAGATAAGGTTCTGCTGAAGGTTTCACCGATGAAGGGCATTATGAGATTCGGAAAGAAGGGCAAGTTGAGCCCGAGGTTCATAGGTACTTTCAAGGTATTGAGGCGAGTTGGAGAGGTTGCTTATGAGCTTGCCTTACCTCCCATCTTATCAGGGGTTCATTCGGTCTTTCACGTATCCATGCTCCAGAGATATCACGCCGACTTCTCTCACGTGGTTGATTTCAGCACTATTCAGTTGGATAAGAGATTGGGCTACGAGGAGGAGCCACCAGTTGAGATCCAAGAGAGTTTCTGCGGTAAAGGTCCAGTGGAAGGGCCAGCCAGTCGAGGAGGCGACTTGGGAGTTCGAGGAGGACATGAGGAGCAAATATCCACACTTATTCAGCACATCAGGTATGATTCTAGACCCGTTCGAGGACGAACATTTGTTTAAGAGGTGGAGAATGTAACGACCCGACCAGTCGTTTTGCGTATTCGGACCCTGTTCCCATAAATAAGACTTCCTGTAGCGGCTTATAGTGATTTATGACTCGCGGTGACGGGTGGTTCGGGACTTGGAAGTGTTTAGTGCAGTACAGGAACACTTGGTTCCTTAAGGTTGGCTTTTAAGGCCAAGTTTGACTTCGGTCAACATTTTGAGTAAACGACCTCAGAATTGAGTTTCGACTGTTCCAGTAGCTTCGTATGATGATTTCAAACTTATGCGTATGTCCAGAATGGGTTTTGGATGAATCGGGAGCATTTCAACGCCAAATAGCAAAATAGAGTTTCCTTAAGTTCATAAGTTGGTCTGAACGTGTTTTTGTGTTATCGAGGTCCGAACGGAATTCTGAGACCGGGAATAGTTCCGTTATGTCATTTATGACTTGCCTGCAAAATTTGGTGTCATTCCGAGTAGTATATAGGTCGGTTTGGCGCAATGAAACTGAATTCAAGAACTTGAATTTTCTTAAGTTTGATTCTAGGGGTTTTGAGGTGTTATTTTGAGTTTTAGCGTTGTTTTGGGTGTTCTGAAGTCTCTAGCGAGTCCGTAATATGATATAGGACTTGTTGGTACAATTGCACGGGGGCTCGGGTGGGCCCAGGTGCCTCCCGGACACCAAACGGAGCCAAAATCCAGCAGCTTCAACTGCTGGTGCACCAGGTCTGGTGTGACCGCAGGTGCGGTTGCCCAGATCGCAGGTGCGAGACCGCCCCTGCGGACAAGGCCTCGCAAGTGCGGCCCCAGGGAAGATGGTCCATATTCGCAGGTGCGGAAATCCCTCCGCATGTGTGATCCCCAGCCTTTTTGCGAACTTCCGCAGGTGCGAGCCTTGGCTCGCAGGTGCGAGATCACTGAAGGCAGTCAGCTCATTTAATACAGGACTTAACAAATTTTCACCATTTTCTTCTCCACTTTAGGCGATTTTGAGATCTCTCAAGAGGGTATCCGGCCTAGCTACTAAGAGGTAAGTAATTTCCATTTAAATGTTGGGTTATTACATCAAATCTTAGGTAAATTAACACCCATTTAGTGCAAATCAAAAGGGTTAGAGTGGAAACCTAGGGTTGATGAACTTTAGAGAATTTCACCACTTTTCTACCATGAAATCATATAAAAACTATATATTAATGATCCTAAGGTTATGGGTGAGTGTTTTCTTCGAAAATTTCTGGAGTCCGAGCATGTGGGCCCGGGGGTGTAGTTTGGGATTTCTTCAAGAATGATGAATTAGCTAAACTAATAGGAGAATTTCATACTCATGAGTGTATATTGACGTATTTATATATCATTTGACTAGTTTCGAGTCCTTGGGTGACGAGTTGGGAGTTTCGGGCGCGTTCTTGACCCGGGAAGTATGTGCTACGCGAGGTGAGTCTCCTTTCCAACCTTGTAAGAGGGAATTGTCCCCATAGGTAAATGTAAAAGATTGAATTGTCCTTATTTGCGGGGGCTACGTACGCGCAAAGTGACGAGAGTCTGTGCGTAGCTACTACCATGTTGTGTCAGGTAGAATTTAGGAGTTCACAAGCATGCCTTTATGTGCCTTACCTGTATCTTTACATGTGTTCCTAGTTGCTTATTATCTTTGAAATTGACATGAGGATATTAGGGAGCTATGTGTAAGTTTAAGTTCTTAAATCTCTTATTTCAAGAATAATCCATGATAAATTCCTGAATTTCCTGACAATTCTGTGTATGTCTACGAGCACCCGTGTCGCAGGTATGATTCGTGAGCGGGGTATCCTTATATTTATGTCAACCGCGTCGCATGATCGATACGCGAGCGGGGTAATAGATGCATCTACGGTTCGTGTCGCTCGACCTTGGTAGTACACATTTATTTTTGCGTCGCTTCGGCCGTACGCTTCGGCATATTATGTGCTATGAATTTGACTGAGAGTCTTGTTATTATTACATAAATTACTCCATGTGTAAGGGGAACTTGAGACTTTTGTGATAATTTCTATCTGACTCATGAGAACAAATTGCAGTTTTATATAATTGATACTTCATGCCTTAGTGATTTCCATGACTACTATTCCTGTCTAGATTTATTTAATCATGTATTTGTTATTGACCCTAGTAAGTATCACGTCTACCTCTCGTCACTGCTTCTTCGAGTTTAGACGGGATACTCACTGGGTACATATTTGTTTATATGTACTCATGCTACGCTTCTGTACTTAATTGTACAGGTTCTGAGGCTAGTGCATCTGGTTATCATACTGGAGCGCGATCTTGAGGGTACTATCCGGGTTGACTACACGGTGAGTTGCTCTTCCTGGCATTCCTCAGCAGCACTGTGGAGTTTCTATGATTTTCGGATATTTCTGTCTACCCCTTCAGACTGTTGTACATTTATTTTGTCTATTTTGTATATTCCACTAGTCGCATGTGGACTTGTGACACTAGATCTTGGCTTGCGTAGTAGATTTTCCTAGTATTTTGCTATACCGTATATGTTGGCAAACGATTTTTGAGTTACATTGAATTAAGTTGCCTCACTTAACCGCTTCCATTAAATGATTGCTTAACTTAAATTTTGACAAGTACTTAAATATCCAATAAGTAAGGTAACCTCGTTAGTGATCTAGTGTTGGCTTGCCTGACTCCGAGGTTGGGCGCCATCACGACCTGAGTAGGAATTTGGGTCGTGACAACATCGTCTCTAACTTTTTTTTTACTCTACCTTTCAATACTTAGAAACCATAGGCTGGAAGGTATGCCAATGACGACGTTGCTATCATTCCTGGATAGTGAATCCCTACGCTTCTAGCCCATTATCTGCAGTAAGGACTATTCATAACATTCTGCATTTGAGTACCTTGTACGTTTTTCACCTTTTCCTTACTTACCATAAATATTGCCTCACATTCTTCTATCTCTTTCATAACCTCCCTTCCATATAGGTATAGTTTACCTCCACAACCTGAAGCTCTATTATAATACTTGCACCTTTGGTGCATACACAATCCGGTGGGAGCTTCATACTGACTTCTTATGAGGCTGGTACTCTTCAGTTGGCTCCATAGTAGAGCCGTTATAAAATATGGCTATTGTACCATCTCTCTTATACCTCTGTTGTTTATGAGTGATCCTGAGGTCTATAATTCTCTTGGTCCACGCTGGTTTTACTTAATCGATATAACTCTTTAGTTTCCTCTTCATTCTGATCAGCCTTTATGTAGGCTTAAGCTATCTTTCGATCCGCGGCTCCTGGTATTAGTTATTACTTTAGCCTTTCATGGGCGCTGAGGGATATCCGTGATACGATCCTCTAACAATTCAATCCTTCATCTATGACCTGGGCTCAATTCTTTCTTTTAACGTATACCATAATCTTCTACGGTTGTATATGATGCAGGTATAAAACTCCAAACTCTTAAGTGTGTTCATAACGTCACCAACTCGGGATCATTGATCGAATAATTCCTTTCGTTCCTTCTTATCTTTCTTTAATGTAAGCTATAACTTTTCCTGGCCTTCCTTCCCTCTTGTTGCGTGCATACTTAGCTTATCTTAGTTCCCACTCATGCTTGACTTTTTGTGCAACTCATATCGTCTCGAATATTACTTTTAATTTTACTTCCCGTTCATTAGGCACGGTAGGTGCCATTTTCCTTTGGAGTGCTTACAATGTTATTGAGAGACTTTTGTTACACGACCATCTCCTCTTTAGGTTGTTGTGCTTAGGTTGAAGCCTTCTTCCTTATTTCCTCAGCTAATCTTTCATTGTAGTACTTAGGGAGAACCCTTGACTCTTGTAAAGTTGTGAGCTTATTACGGACCTTTTGATGTCCTTCCTTGCCTATAATTATCTGTAGTTGCTTACCTCCATGCCCTTGTGCTTGTAGTGTTTCTTGTGAACTGATATTTTGACTGTCTTCCCAGTGGCCCTCTCTTTTATTCCCGTAACATTCATACGGTACCTTTAACTACCCCGACTGCTATCTGAATTTATCTCAAGTATTATGATGACATTACTGCAAGGCTGAATTTTACATGTTGGGGTTCACTATATTTATCTTGCACAATCTGGTGATTTTTTTGTATCCTCTTATCTAGCCATAACTAGGCTCTTCTTGAATCAACTGCTAACTATCCGTTGTCCTGTCCTAATATTAATATTGTCGCGTAATCTTTCTTGGGTTATGTCATTTGTCCTGACTTACATCTCACACTGGCTCCTTATCTATCAACAACATCCCGGGAAGGAACCCTTACTTCTTCTCCTTGACGTCGTTCTTGCATAACTCGTAGCATATCTGTAGGGTTTGAATAAGTTCAATCTCATTCCTTTCTCATTTTTATCGCATTCCTCCTTTACCATTCCATAATTACTAGATCTACTTAATGCCACATCACTCCATATTTCCCCGCTTTAGGGGAGTACTTAGATTTAGCGCTACGACAATCTACCTATAGATGTTTTACCTCTTCATCTTTATCGTCTTTTCACATTATTGATGATACTTACTCACCTTGCGGTAATCCTTCTGCACCGAGGATGACGAAATTCCTTACTCACGAGGGTGACTGGCACATACAGTCCCTTAAGCTTAACTTTGCTTGCATTGCTAACTTTAGGGAAAGTCTTTCTAAATGACCATTCTCTGAATTTCTCATGAATCTTCTTCTTTTGTTCATTCTATTATCCCTGGAACGCAATCTGAAATCCTCATGATGTCGACCATTATCAAATCACTCAGTCCCTAATCCATGTTTAGTTTATCTTGTTCACCAGCCTATATTGATTTCTATTACTCTGGAAGTCTAGTTTTTCCTTCTGGTACTCGCGTTGGAGTCACAAACTTATTTCTCGAAATGAGGATATGACTGTATGACCTAACTCTTTTGTTGCCTCGAGGTCTGTTACCTCTCGTCTTTTCCTTCACTTGACTATAGACTCTGTAATATTGTTATCTTTTGGCCTACCAGCGTCATCCATATATCCTATCTTACTCTTAATGCTTCATTATCTCTCTTCGTATTTCCTGCTAACATTTCTGTCTATCACTTTATTCTGAAAACTTCAACAAGCTATTCTTTTGCTTTTAGCTTCTAGCATTATCTCTCTACTAGGAACGGGAGCCATACTAAGATAATATTTATCTCTTCCAGGCTTACAGTGTCAATCTTGGTAGTACTCATATCTAGCTATAGTATTTTAGGGTTCATCATCTGGGTGTCTCACAAGGAGGTCTATTAGCATATTTGCGCTATCCTTCAGAAATGTCAACTAACGCAAACAATCCCTTCACCATTTTGGGTTACTCTATCCCCAGCCGTATCTTGCTATCATGTCCTCTTCTTATACTATTTCTGTTAACTTCCAAAGGATATAAATGAGATCGGTGTGGCCATTTGTATGTACCTCTGTTACAACTGAAGGTAACTCAAAATGCTTATATCTCCCTTTCTGAATGGTAAATAATGATATTCTTTATTAACTAAGTACCTCATACCCTTCTTCACTTTGCTTCTTTTTTACTTGCTAAAACTTTTGTCTACCTTCTGATTCTATTATTCCTTTAACCGTAAGAGTGGATAAGTATTCTCGCCTTAAAACTCCTTATCAAGAACCTTACACCTTTTGAGTACACGCATGGTCTACTGAAGACCTCACATTTACTCATCATAAGCATGGTGCAAAATAGAGTTCCTCTGACTCAATACTTCCACAGCTATATCTCTTACCGATCGTCTTTCTGAATGTAGATATCGTTGTATTACGAATAAGATAGAGATTAAGAAATTCAGTTCTTACAACTGAGCTCTACCACACGATCTAGAGTAAGAAGAAAGAGTGACAGTCATACATTCCATGTAGCCTCCTGCTTATAAGTGTGGTGCATGACACACCCATAAACAAGACTCTACTATACTTGACTTGTAGACTCCCTAGGACAAAACTGCTCTAATACCACTTTTGTCACGACCCAAACTGATGGGCCGCGATGGGCACCCGGTACCTTACTCAATCGAGTACCAATATAACGTATCTTTTCATGTCATTCTATCATAGATAACTGAGTCGGAAGGCTGTCGTGACATAAGTAGAATACAACATGTGATACCAACTTATACATAAGACATACGTGCCTATAAGACCAAAATAACCACTCATATACTGAACATAGGCCGAAAAGGCCATACAATCTTTTACGCACATGACATTTGTATACAAGCCTCTAAGAATGCATAACTTTCATAAAGGTCGTCACAGAGTTCCTCCATACCAAATAATACACGTCTAAATTATACTAACAAAACAAGCAACTCCGAAGCAAATGGAGTGCACCAACATCTTCCGCTAAGTTGATAGCCTATTTGGAGGGCTCTTGACCTGTCTATCGGGACCTGCGGGCATGAAACACAGCGTCCCCAGGCAAAAGGGACGTCAGTACGAATAATGTACCAAGTATGTAAGGCACATAAATAAGTACATAACATACATGGAAGAAATATAGAGTAAATGACTCGACCTGTAAGTATGTATATCTCTGTAATTCATGAAATAATTATAGTGTCATGCATATGCGTATAAATATCATGTCGTGCATAGGTACATGTTTCATAATATCATCAGGCCTCTGAGGGCATCCCATCATATCATCTCGGCCACTGTGGGCTAAATCATCAACGTATACCAGTTGATCAGGTGGTGGTGTGTATATAACGTCGTAACCTTTTTTTCATATCCCATATACATATATGTACATATAAATACGCATATATAACGTCATCTGATCATGGGTCAATGTGCATGTATAAATGCATGAAATGTATATGAAATACGTTAATAAAATCTCTCGGTACGCCCTAAGACCATTATGCATCTGATTAATATCATGAAATAAACTTTACCAACTTACATATTTTTGAGACCCATGAACAGACGATAGAATAATAAGACATGTGGGAATTCAAGAACATAGATATCTCTAATCCTTCTATGAATATATTTATTTATGGGATTTGTGCATTTGCTCGTTTCATTCGTGTCGTATAGATCATGCCAAAAAGAAAGAAGGGATAGCCTTAACATACCTGGAATAGGGAAAAATCCGTACGATATTCTTGAGAAGAATTGCACCGTACTTCCTTAGAATTACAAAATCCTGTTGTTAATGTGCTAAGAAACCTCATTGATTGAAGAAATTATGTTGTAGTGTTTTGTAAGAATTTCTACGAATTTGTAGCAATTTGTAACAAATCACCTTGCTAATCTCCAAAACCTCACGTCTTATTTGTATTCTTTGAGAATGAAATGGTATTTGTATTTAAAATCCTAGAAAGTGAAGTTAGCATATGATTGTTAATTGTTGTTGTTGTAGTATGAAGTTTTCAAATTTTTCCTCACTTTTGTTCTTTATGTAGCCTTTCTGAGTATATCATGATTTTGTCAAAATGGATTGATATCCATGGAAGACAAGTTTAATGACTAATATGAGTCCACCTTCTACGTGTACTGGTGACCGTATGCCCCGGGCTATGCCCGGGCCCAACTACTATTTTTGAAATTTTTTCTTTTCAAATTTTTTTCAAGTAGGTGTTTTTATAGAATTAATTTAGTTTTAGGAAATTTTGAAAATCAAATTTCAAATTCCAAATATAGTTGAAGATCTCTTTTTAGGCTTATCATGACAATTTTGGACTTTTTCGCTAAAAAATGGACTTTTTAACATGTCAAAAACTTGCCTTTAAATTAAAGTCCAAACACATTTTCGATTTCAAATCAAACTTCACCCAAACCAGCTTTTTTCAAAAAATATTCGGGAATCTATGTCAGAACGATTCCTTAGTGTTGTTGTTAACATTATTCTTAAATACCACTCCCTTCTCCATTTAAATTCGCCGTGTTGATTTTATATATGGTACTAGCATTATCCCCTAAGGAGCTATTTATAAAAATTGACTATTCTCTTCTTCTTCTTCTTTCTTTGTGAGTCAACTTTAAATATATGAAGAATCTGTTTCTATATGTGTATTTTTGGTTCTAAATGTTGGAGTGCAATTTTAGTTCCAATATTAAAAAAATACTCTTATGTTTGAGTTATCTTCAATCAATTAATAAATATTTTGAAATTACTTAAAATTAATAAGATAATGTACATAAAATATTTTGTTACTCTATTTAAAAGCAACTAAATTGGTGAAAGCTCTAGATAAGAATGGCACTTCATTTTTAAATTTGGGGTAGATTGACATCTTGATCTGAAGGACGTGACACTAATGTTTCCTCCTAGTTTAATCATTTGTTGAAGCACCTTTCTAATGTATTGATTTATGTTTATTTTTTTCTGTATATTTCAATATATTTCTTTTTTGCTTTAGATATTTTGTAAGGATATTGTAAATATTTTAAGTATGATGCAATTTATTTACCGTCACTACAAATTCTTCTAATAATCTTAAGTCTTTCATTAAAAGATATGAAAAATTTAAACAGAGATAAAACAGATTTAAACATACAAATTCACAATATTTTGCATGAATTAAAAGTCTTGTGAGAGCACAAGTACAAAAAAAAAAAGGAAGTTACATGTGAAAAAATAGAATTTTTGGGGCCCACATATGATGTAATCAAGTGCAACAAAGTTAAAGCAGAAAAATAATGAAATTACAGAACTAACCTTATGCAAGCAAACATGTTGACGGAGAGGAGCCTGCTAACTAAGGCTGCTTATCGGGCGGATTGGGCGGTTATTTACTCTTAACGGTTTGGCTTATCGGTTATCGGCTTTTAAATGTATTAATCCGCTAGCCACCCGATAAGATATCGGGCGGATTGGTATCGGTTTAGCTCTTATCGGGCGGTTTATCGGCCTAATTAAGTCTATATTATGTGCATTAATTACTTTTGTTGAAAGTGTAATGAAATAAATAACTGTAAAATCAAAATATAACCTAAAGTCTTTCCCTTCCTCATCCTTACGACTCTGAGTGTGTGAAGATGCCAAACAGATACTCTAATCCATCACAAATGTCCGATTCAAGTACTGAGCCTCACCAAAGCACATAGAAAACTCCATAGATAATGGTTCATTTCTTTAAGGGATGAAATGTGGACTTTGTGGAAAGTGGAAACTGGAAAGGTTTTTTATATTTTATATATATATATATATATATATATATATTCTTAACGGGTTAACGGATTATCCGTTAAGAAAATTGAATAATCCGCCCCCAAACCGATAAGCCGTTAATAAAAAAAATTCAATCGTTCCCCGTCCGTTAAACCGTTAACCCGATACCAATAAGCCATTAAACTTCGATTTCGGATCGGTTTTCGATTTTGGATCGGTTTTGAACACCCCTACTGCTAACTCTCACTTATAGAATAGTAGAAAAATAGCTTAAGAAGGCAAGAGTCACTTACTCCACTTGCTAAATTGACTAAATGAATTAATGTCCATGGGCCTACTAATTGAATGGACTAAAGGCATGAGTCACAATTTCTTTAAGGCAGAAGCTGCCACGTGGGGTGGGGGTAGGGTGGGGTGGGGATTTTAGTCTTATCATATAATCAGTTAATTAAATAATTAGGTAATATCACGCTATCCGGTAATTAATCCATTACCCGCATAATTAAAAATTATCTCAAATTACTTAAAATTCTACTTATTTTTAATATACTTTATACATAATACTATTATGGTCATGGAGTACCTTGTGTGATACTAGTCTATAAAGACCGGGTATTTTGGTTCGGACCGTATTATATCCCAAATCGACAACCTTTAACGAAACTCATTTTCTTATATTTGCTTACTTTCTCTCCTTCACGAATTTACTCATCATGTGTTTGAAATATTATAATGCTTATAATCTCAAGAAAATCTCATTCCCAAGTTTAAGTCAATTAATTGAAGACGAAACTTTAACATACGAAAATGCGGGATGTAACACTTGTTCCAAGTTGAAGAACTAGTAGCCTTTGACTTGTAGCGTTTTTTTTCCTTTGCGCCTTTCTACCTTCAAGGCCATCAAGTAAGCATCTTCCAATCTCTCAAACTTGTGAAGCTCCAAAGCCTCACCAATTTCCTTGAGAAGACCCGCCAAAAATCTAGTGATGACAACTTGGTCATCATCATCAACATCACACATCAATCTTGTAGTCTCCATCTCTTCATAGTACTCCTCAATACTCTTGCTCCCTTGGTAGGAAGTATGAAGTTTCTTGAGCAACTCATATTGATAGTAATCGGGAACATATCTTGCCCTCAAAACATTTTTCAAAGCTCTCCAAGTAGTTATTAAAGGTTCATTGTGTCTAGCCCTTCTCCTCAACTCATTTTCCCACCAAGATGAAGCACTCCCTTCAAATTGAGTAATGGCATACTTCACCTTTTTAGCATCGCTTATGTTGTAGATGTCAAAGTACCTTTCTACTTTGAGTAGCCATTCAAGATACTCTCTCGGGTCACTAGTTCCCTTGAAAGGTGGAAGAACTAGTTTGGGAACTTGTAGACCCCTTTCATCATCGTCTAGACCTCCTCTAGGATCTCTAGGATAAGGTTGGTCCTCTAGCGGGTCACCCTCGTCAAAATAGTTGATATCCCCATATTGGTCTTGTACAAACCTGTGACCATGCTCTCTACCTCTTCCTCTCACTCGACCTCTTCCTCTTTCTCGTCCTCTCACGTGGTCTCTTCCCCTTTGGTATACTCCATCTCCCCTATATTCTTCATGGAAGACTTGTTGGACATCGGCCAACTCATTCAAGGTGTCCTCTTGATCATGTTGAAAAAGTGGGTTGTTCATCAACCGAGGCTCTTGAGGTAGTATGGGAGGGTGTGGAATTGTCCCTCCTTGGTGGAACTTGAGGTATATGTTGTGGAGGTAGATTCATTGGTGGTCGAGGTTGGGTCATTTGGGGTGGTGGTATTATGGGTATGTGTGCTTGAGGTCTAAATGACGGTTGGTGTGCTTGTGGGTAGGACACTTGGGGTGGTGGAAAGTAACCTTGGTGGGGTTGTGGTGGTGAAGTGTAAATTGGTGGTGGAGTATGATAAGGTTGAAGTTGAGGTACTTGTGGTGGGGATGTGTGGTTGGAGGTTGGTAGGGGATAGAGGGTCGGTAGTTTGGTGGAGGAAAATAAGGTCCCTTTGGTGATTGTAGTTGCCTTGGTAAGTTTTGTGGTATTTGGTTAGGTTGGTTGTGTTGCAAATTTTCCCTTTGAAGTATTTGTCGCACTTGTGAAGGAGAGGGTGTAGTAGAGGAATTAGTAAGCGTCATACTGCGCTCCCTTCCTTGTTTCCTCAAGTGAGATTCCTCTATCAAGGAATTCAATCTTGCATCCTTTTGATGTTTCCATATGGTAATATTGGTAACCTTCTCACTTATGTCATAAAGCATAGATACAATTTCGTGCATCGGAGTCTCACTCCTTGGATCTCAATTAGGACTAGAAGTTTGGTCGTACTCCATGATACCTACAATACGAGCAAACAAGTTAGTAGTAAAAGTCATCACCAACTCACTTGATGTCGCTCATCCCTCGTGAATCACGCTTTGTACAAATTGGCTTTTGCGTGCTCAAAATCCTATTCACTCTATAATAGTCAGGTTGGGAATCCAAACTAGAGTAAGAATTTTGATAAGTAAATGTGGAAGCAATAACAATAAGGAATTAAACGACAAGAATTAAAGTGTAGAAAATAAAGTATATGGGAAAATTCAGGGAAAGAATTCCAAGAACTTCCAAGAACACAAAGTTCTATAGCCTTGACAAGATCCAAGCAACAACGTTTTGATTTATAGAAGACATCAAACGCCTTTATTTAAGAACAAATCAAAAACAATTGATTCGGATCTTGACCGCTTTATGAGTAACTTGAGACAACAATTAATAACTAGTATTAATCGCCTTCTAAGAATACCACAATGAATGAAAATAACTCCTATTTATAGGAGTAAAAAGTCCTTAAAACTAGGTAGGGTGGTTTCCAAGGCAAACCCTAACTTGGAGGCTAAGCTAAATACTAGAAAACCTAATAAAAACTAGTAAAAATAAGAGGGTGGGCGGCCAAACCCCTTTGGGCAGATTTGGGCCCTTAAACTACTAATTTGGGCCATTGGGTTGGAGTCCAATTGGGCTCCTTTTGGAACATCTCCTTTTGGAACATCCCCTTTTGGACCTCTTTTAAGCTCATTTTAAGCTCTTCTAGGTGCCCTTTTGGTGGACTTCAATGGCTGATGTTGGGACCCAATCTTCCTCTTCTTGGACATCAATTTGGGCCACTAAATAATTGTAAAACTTGGACAATTCATCTCCTTTGGGCTTGAGCTCTTCCTCTATAATTAAAAGCTTCTTTATTTGCAATTGAAGTCCAGCAACCTTAGTTTGCAATTCTTTAGCTTGAGATCTTGTAAATGGCCTTCTTGGAGCTTCCAAAACTCTATCCTTGTCCTTGATGTTATCATTCCCCTCTTCTTGAAAAGAATTTGTTCCCGACTTCGATCCTACATCAAACAAAGACAAGTCAGTAACATTGAATGTAGCACTTACTTGAAACTCACCAGGAAGGTCCAGCTTGTAAGCGTTGTCTCCAATCCTTTCAAGGACTTGAAATTGGACATCTCCTCTAGGATGCAACTTTGACTTCCTTTTGGAAGGAAATCTCTCCTTTCTAAAGTGAACCCAAACTAAATCTCCAGGTTGAAAAACAACTTATTTTCGACCCTTATTCTTTCTCAAGCCAGTTTGCTCATTTTTCTTCTCAATTGCAAGTCTTGTTTACTCATGAACATTTTTCATCATTTCAGCCTTTGTCCTACCATCAAGATTAGCAATATCATTAGTAGGTAATGGTAATAAATCAAGGGGAGTAAAGGGATTAAAACCATAAACAACCTCAAAAGGAGACATACCTGTAGAAGAATGCATTGTTCTATTGTAAGCAAATTCAATCATAGGTAACTGATCTTCCCAAGAAGTTAATTTACCTTTCAAAACAGCCCTCAACATGTTTCCTAAGGTTCTATTAACTACTTCAGTTTGTCCATCAGTTTGTGGGTAAACAACCTCAAAAGGAGACATACCTGTAGAAGAATGCATTGTTCTATTGTAAGCAAATTCAATCATAGGTAACTGATCTTCCCAAGAAGTTAATTTACCTTTCAAAACAGCCCTCAACATGTTTCCTAAGGTTCTATTAACTACTTCAGTTTGTCCATCAGTTTGTGGGTAACAAGAAGTAGAAAACAATAATTTAGTGCCTAACTTCCCCCAAAATACACGCCAAAAGTGGCTCAAAAACTTAGCATCCCTATCACTAACAATAGTTCTAGGTACACCATGAAATTTAACAACTTTTTTTACAAATAGATAAACAACATGTGAAGCATCATTAGTCATTAAACAAGGAATAAAATGAGCCATTTTGGAGAACCTATCTACCACAACAAATATACTATCCTTACCATACCTTGTTCTAGGCAAGCCTAACACAAAATCCATAGAAATATCAACCCAAGGTCAAGTAGGAACAGGTAATGGCGTGTAAAGACCATGAGGTAACACTTTAGATTTAGCTTGTTTACATTCCAAACATTGTGTACACACTCTTTCAACATCTTTTCTCATGCCAGGCCAAAACAAATTTTTAGCAAGTATGTCTAATGTCTTTGGGACTCCAAAGTGACCCATAAGCCCTCCACAATGTGCTTCCCTTACAAATACTTCACGTAAAGAGCAATTAGGGATACACAACTTATTTTCCTTAAAATAAACTCATCTTGAAGATTAAACCTCTCGAAAGGACCCAACTTACAATCTTCTTGAAAGTGCATCAGCAACAACATTCTATTTCCCTTGTTTGTAAGAAATTACATAAGGAAAAGTTTCAATAAATTCAACACACTTAGCATGCCTCCTACTAAGCTTACCTTGACTCTTCAAGTACTTCAAGAATTCATGGTCAGTTTTAGTGACAACCTTTCTCGACCACAAGTAATGTTTCCATGTGGCTAAAGCCCTTACCAAAGCATATAGCTCTTTGTCATAAGTGGAATAGTTCAATGTGGCTCCACTCAAATTCTCACAAAAGTAGGCAATAGGTTTAGAATCTTTCATCAAAACAGCACCTATTCCTTTGCCAGAAGCATCACATTCAATTTCAAAAGATTTAGAGAAATTAGGCAATTGTAAAAAAAGAGCAGAACGTAACTTTTCTTTCAACAAGTTAAAAGCATCATCTTGTTCTTTTCCCCATGCAAAAACCTTATCCCTTTTAATAACTTCAGTTAAAGGAGAAGCAATGGTGCTAAAGTCTCTCACAAACCTCCTATAAAAACTAGCAAGTCCATGAAAACTCCTAACTTCAGTTACACTCTTAGGTTTAGGCCATTCCTCTATGCTTTGATTTTATCTTCATCAACCTCAACTCATTTAGAACTAACTACAAAACCCAAGAAAATCACACGATCCACACAAAAATTACACTTTTTAAGATTAGCAAATAAGAGTTGCTTTCTAAGAACTTCAAAAACTTGTTTTAGGTGTTCTACATGCTCCTTTAAAGTTATAGAAAAGATCAAGATATCATCAAAGTATACCACAACAAATTTCCCATGAAAATCCTTAAAGATATGATTAATTAATCTCATGAAAGTGCTAGGTGCATTAGTCAAGCCAAAAGGCATAACTAACCACTCATAAAGCCCATATTTGGTCTTAAAAGCAGTTTTTCATTCATCTCCAGGATTCGTTCGAATCTGATGGTAACCACTTTTTAGATCAATTTTAGAAAAGATTTTGGATCCATGTAATTGATCCAACATGTCATCAAGACGAGGAATAGGATGGCGATACTTTACCGTTATCTTGTTGATAGCTCTACAATCTACGCACATCCTCCAAGTTCCATCCTTTTTGGATACCAATAGGACGGGAACAGAGAAAGGGCTCATGCTCTCTCGCACAAATCCTTTCTCAAGCAACTCCTCAACTTGCCTTTGAAGCTCTTTTGTCTCTTCTGGATTACTCCTATAAGCAGGCCTATTTGGGATTTGTGACCCAGGCACGAAATCAATTTGATGCTCAATATCACGTAAAGGTGGCAATCCATTAGGAATATCTTCAGGAAAGACATCTTCAAAATCCTGTAAAAGAGAAGAAATACTACTTGGCAAAGAAGAAGTTAGTAACTCAAAATTAATCAAAGCTTCTTTGTAAGTAAGTAGTATTATGGGCAACCCCTCTTTTCTTGCATTTAAACACTCTTTGTCTTTTATATAGAAACTCTTTTTTTTCCTTTCCTTATCCTCTTTCCCCTCACCAAGACTTTCTATTTTTTCACTCAAACCCCTTTTTATCTTTTCTCTCAAATTGTTGCCCTCTCTCTCTTTCTCTCGGCCATCTCTCTTTTTTTCTAACTCTTGGCCTCCTTTCTTTTCTTTTCCCTCAAGCTCACTTTTTATCCCTCCCCTTGGTTTTCCGATTGTTTCCCTTAATCTCTTCTGATCTTCAAACACTTGAGAAGGAGATAACGGTGCAAGAGTAAATTTCCTGCCATTAAGCTCAAGGAAATATCTATTCTTCCTTCCATCATGAAAAATATTCCTATCATACTGGCAAGGACTACCCAGTAAGATATGACAAACTTGCATAGGGATTATGTCACAAAGAATATCATCCTCATATCTACCAACATTGAATGAAATTATGCATTGTTTGTTTACCTTTAGTTCACCACTATCATTTTACCATTGGAGTCTATAGGGAGTAGGATGTTTCATGCATGCAAGTCCCAGTTTTTCCACAAAGTATGAACTCACCACATTAGCACAACTACCACTATCAATGATCATAGAACATGTTTTCCCTTTTATCCCACACCTAGTATGAAATATATTCTCCCTTTGTTCTTCACTATTGCTTCCCAATTCGAATTGTTGATGCATAGCTTGCAAGATAAAATCATTTCTTGCTTTGATTTCGGCTTCTTGGAGAACCATTTGCTCATCATCACTACTTGTACGCGACATCTTAAGAAAAATAATTAAATTGTATCCCACAACTTGGCTTTTCCCTCAATTGTTCTCACACACACTTGCCTTTTTATTCTCTCAAAATAACCTTTGAACAAAATACTTTGTAGATTTATAGTTAAACCCAACTCGTATGAAGTTCTTAGTAGTAAAATACAGAATTTTGGGGAACAAATGAAAGAAGAGCCAAAATCCTAGAACTAGTAGGGTCGGTTGAAACAAGACACAAACAAAAAGGAATGGATTATATACTTAGATCAGAAAGAGTAAGAAAAAATTGATTTTTTTCTTATCTTTGAAATCTAGGATCCCTTCTTCTTGTTTCCTTTGTTAATATTTGGAAACAAATTAAATGCAAAAGAAATTTCTTGGAAAGCAAGCAATTCTTTTCTTTTTCAATTGATTTTTTTCGTTTTTTTTTTTTTTTGCTTTTTTTATTTGTTTTAACTTTTTTTCAAGTTACTATTCACGATGCTACAATAACTTCTTCTTTTTTTCTCTTAGTATTCAAGAAATCCCAAGAATTATCAAGAACGATATCTTGATAGAACCGCTCTGATACCACTTGATAACAATCGGGTTGGGAATCCAAAGTAGAGTAAGAATTTTGAGAAGTAAATGCGGAAGAAATAATAATAAGGAATTAAACGACTAGAATTGAAGTGCAGAAAATAAAGTATATGGGAAAATTCAGGGAAACAATTCAAAGAACTTCCAAGAATACAAAGTTATATAGCCTTGACAAGTTCCAAGCAACAACGTTTTGATTTATAGAAGAAATCAAACGCCTTTACTTAAGAACAAATCAAAAACAATAGATTCGGATCTTGACCGCTTTACGAGTAACTTGAGACAATAATTAATAACTAGTATTAATCGCCTTCTAAGAATACAACAAAGAAATCAATGATATCACAATAAAGAAGTTATCTTACTACCTTGAACTATGAACTAGTAAAGGTTGAAAGATAAATCTCAAAGCATAAGCACAAAGGTTCAAAAGAACTCCCAAAGTATAATATTTATTAATCAATAATCAAGTACCACAATGAATGAAAAGAACTCCTATTTATAGGAGTAAAAAGTCCTTAAAACTAGGTAGGGTGGTTGCCAAGGCAAACCCTAACTTGGAGGCTAAGCTAAATACTAGAAAACCTAATAAAAACTAGTAAAAATAAAAGGGTGGGCGGCCAAACCCCTATGGGGGCAGATTTGGGCCCTTAAACTACTAGTTTGGGCCATTGGGTTGGACTCCAATTGAGCTCCTTTTGAAACACTCCCTTTTGGACCTCTTTTAAGCTCATTTTAAGCTCTTCTAGGTGCCCTTTTGGTGGACTTCAATGGCTAATGTTGAGACCCAATCTTCCTCTTCTTGGACATCAATTTGGGCCACCAAATAATTGTAAAACTTGAACAATTCATCTTCTTTGGGATTGAGCTCTTCCTCTATAATTAAAAGCTTCTTTATTTGCAATTGAAGTTCAGCAACCTTAGTCTGCAATTATTTAGCTTGAGATCTTGTAAATGGCCTTCTTGGAGCTTCCAAAACTCTATCCTTGTCCTTGATGCTATCATTTTTCCGCTCAAGTAGTGAATGTCAAATTGCTTGCAAACTTAAATCCCAAGGTTTTACAACAAGTTCCAACCGTCTTCGGGGTAGAGTGGAAGTTGTGTATTCATAAGGATGGACAATTAAAAGCAAACGGACTTGAACCAAGCAATTCACAACGAAATTAAAAGATAAAACCACGAAAGAAATGGCAAGAAACAAAATAAAGCACACAAAGAAACTAGAATTATACTCAATATGAACTAATATCAAGCTAACCTAAAGAATTAACAATAAAGAAAATTTTGGACAGAAACAGAACTCCTGAACTTCTGCAATCCAACCATTCACCATAACCAGTTGTCACAAATTGTTAATGGAGCACAAAGAATCAACTGGTTGTGCAGCTAATGTAACTGTGCAAAGAGGAAATTTTGGATCGCATGTTCTTCAACAGGTCACCAATCTGTAGGAGTTCACAGACTTCTTCAGAGCAAGCGAAACAGTGCAGCTTCAGTTGTGAAATTTCTGCAGATTTGCTGTTAAATTGCAGCTCAAGCAGTGCAGGATTTGCTGCCAAACACTGCTCCAAACTGAAGGTTAATACTGCAGAAACTGCGCAGCTACTGGTACAATTCTGTTGTATGCTCAGTCCCCCGATCTTCAGATTTTAATTCAAATTTTCTTCCTTGAGTTAAGCCTCATTGCACAACAATTCTCAGGTTCCATGCCAGGCAACAATGCAGGTAAGAAGCAGGAACTGAGCAGATCTTCACAATTGAAAGTGCAGAAACTAGGCAGCAAACTTGTAGCATGATTTGACTGGAAACAGCATTAACTCTGGCTAAACAAATTCAGAGCTAAACCAGTAATTAGCCAACAATTTCAATAGCAGCACATGCTCTAAACTTTATGAACAAATAAACTCCAGCTATTCTACAATGTTAATCCCTGATCAGATCAATAACAACAACCCAAAACTCAAAAAACTCACTCACAAGCCAAATAGTTCAATTGTCAAAATGTTGCAGCAGTGTGGGAACTATTTTGCATTTAACTAGACATACAATCTCAAAACATCAGCTATTAGAAACCAGTGGCTACAAGTTTAAACTAGGAGAATTTCAGCTATCAATAATTCAATCTCAGGTAATGAAGAAATTCACAAGGTTCTCTGAATCAAAATCAACGGAGAAAGAGCAATTTTCGAATTTCTATTTCTGAAACAAACAAGAACACTGAGATACGATCAGTGTAGAAACAAGGCACAAAACTGCAGAGTTTCTTAGCTCCAATGCCAGCTCAAAATTGCAATTTCAGCAGCTCAAACAATGATCAAAACTTTGAAGTTCAAAACAGTGCAGCAATCAGCTTAAACAGCACAGAAATGGTAGCTCGAACAGGGCAAAAAACAGCAGCATAACAGTGCAGAAACAATGGAGAATTTGAACTGAGACGCAGCCACAAACAAGCTGAGAATTCAGTCACTAAGCTATCCACAAGTGCAGCTAATTCAGTAGAACTCAAGCTATTTTCACTCAATCACACGTTCAACTAACACTTCAAGTGCATATTTTAGTTTATCCTCAACTGAGCTCAATCAAGTAGTAACAAGAGAACCTCAATCCAGTTTAGACTCACTAGCAGCAAAGTGTTGAGGAGTGCGTAGGTTAAGCAACTGCTTCAGGAATTCAATTCTAGAAAATTAAAGCTGTTCTTCGAGCTCGGCTCAAATTTTTTGGTTCAATCTCACTCAAATCTTCACCAATCGATCTCAAACTTCATATATCACTTCCAAATAACACCAGGAACAAAGCCCAATAGCTAATTTGTTCAAACAATTCCTGAATTCAGAAAATCCAGCGATCTCCTTTGTCAAAACTTGTTCGACAAATTTTCGAACCAAAACCCTTGATAATCAGTTTCAGTCGAACTAATCCTTCAGATTCAGCTTCGTACTGATGTTTCCAACTAGAATAACAAACACCCAATTGATTTTGAACCCTAATTTCAGAATCAAAACACCCCAACTTCGTCGAAGCTTCAATGGGAGTTTTCGGACATCCTTTTCTTCAAATTGTTAACCCTAGCTTCGAATGTCAGCTAAAAATCAACTCAAACTATCGATTTCAACTGATTCCAACGAATTTCAGCACATACAAAATTATCATAATCAATATCAATAGAGAGAGAGAACACTAAGTTCGATTTTTCAGAATATTAACTCAACCGTGATGTGCTCCATGGGTTTGATTTTGTCGGGGTTGATACCGATTCCTCGGTTGGATACCATGAAGCCCAGAAACTTGCTAGAGATGACCACAAACACACATTTTTCTGGGTTGAGCTTAATGTTGTATTTCTTTAGTATACCGAAAGTTTCCTACAAATGCTTCAAATGGTGCTATGCTCCTTAACTAGCATGTCATGGATATAAACCTATATTGATTTTCCTATTTATTCTTCGAACATTCGGTTTACTAGGTGTTGATAAGTTGCACTATCATTTTTCTAATCCAAATGGTATTACATTATAGCAGTAAGTGACAAACTTAGACATGAACGAGGTCTTTTCCTGATCTTTCGGGTTCATATGTATTTGGTTGTACCCGGATTAGACATCGAGAAAACTGAGAATCTCGTGGTCGGTCGTGGCATCGATCATGCAATCGATATTAAGAAAAGGAAAAGAATCCTTGGGGCATGTTTTATTTAGATCTATGTAATCTACACACATTCTAAGTTTGTGTCACGCCCCAAACCTTGAGAGCTGTGGCTAGCACCCGGTGCCGTGCTGGCCCGAACGAACCACTCTGTAACTTATGATCGAATTGGCTGAACTCATTCCTTTTATAACTATCATGGGCCAACATGACCAGAACTCATAATGTACAAGTGTAAGTGGGAAAACACTTTATCACTGAATCATTTTTCTTAAAACATGAATACATATGGGTCGTCAAGGCCTCTGACATACTGTACAAATTGAACCTTGTCCACAAAGCCTCTAAGATTATTTGACATAAAATGGGACAGGGTACCAGACTACCTATAAGTTTGTGGTAAAACACTGACACGATGACTCATAGACTCGGCTGCACTCCGAATGAGGTGGAGACTTACTGATCCTTCGTTGAATCTAACCTCGTCTACTATGAGGGATGGTCAAACTGATTATTTATACTTGTAGGCATGAATGCAGCGTCCCAACAAAAGGACGTCAGTACGAATAATATACTGAGTATGTAAGGCAGAACTGAAACATAACAGTAAGTCAACATTAATTAAAGACATATAAGAATCAACTTGAATCTCTGAAGTGCTACCATATATGCATACTTATTATACTTACATATATACAATGCTTCTCTTTGAGACTATTATCCATATCGTATGATGCATGACTGCCTAACTGATAAGTGGTAACTGCCCGACCGGCCATAGCGCGGTGGTAAATGCATGACTGCCCGACCGGCCGTAGCTCGGTGGTAAATGTGTAACTGCCCAACCGGTCGTAGCTCGGTGGTAAATGCATGACTGCCCGACCGGTCGTAGATCGGTGAAAATGAATATGCATGACTGCCCAACTGGTGGTAAATAATGATACATAACTGTCCAACCAGTGGTAACTGATCGACCGACCGTAGCACGATGGTAAATGCATGAAGATACATGTCTCACTATATTATAAACATTAACATCTTTATCATATACCGCAACAGGAAACTAGATACATACTTAGACATGCTTGAATATCACTCTAGGGGAATGGATAACATAGACATCCTTACCTGCTAAGAGTAGAACAACTTATAACAAAGACAGTAGTAAGCTAAAGGAAGGAAGTAAACAAATTTGTGCTTTTTTGTAGTGTGTAGTATCAAAGTGCCTTGTACAAGAAAAGAATGAGTTGATGAAGAAGTTGTTGAATAGTTCTAGAGGAAAAATTCTAGAAACAGAAATGAAGGGAAAGGAATAAATTTTCGGCAAAGTTACGGATGACTAAGAAATATAGTCCATGTGTTATCTAATTTGGTTGCCTAAAATGAAGAGTCATCATTTAATAATGCAAGGTTTCCACGTTGGTGGTTATTCTTTTTTTTTTTTTGAGCAAACAGGAAATTTTTATATATAATGACTAATCGTTGTCGATTACATGGGGATCCAAAATCGTGTCTCGCAGGACACACAAGTTTCCATAGCTTGCTAAAACTTTGCAAGCTTCAAAAGAGAGGAATTTTTTCTCCATAACATGACCAGACGATTGTTTTTCAAAAATACAGCTAATACCCTGAGGGGGTATGACAAAAAATTTCTTTCTGCACTTGTGACTGCTAGTGCTCCCATCTATCCAAGCTTTACTACTTCCTTGATTGATGCATATTCTTGACAGTTCATGTGCTGTCATGTTCCCCTGCCTGAAGATGTGTCGCAGGATAACCCTCTTTTGCTGCATTAAGTACCTGCATTCATGTACAATTTTATTAAATAAAATACTACCTTCTTGTATGACCTGGATTACCTCCATACAGTCTGTTTCTATCTCGAGGGGGAATAGTTTCCATTAATTTGCTAGTATGAGTCCTTCTCGAAAGGCCTTTAGTTCAGCTGTTACTGATCCACTTGCATATGCCATTTTTGAAAACCCAACAATCCAGTATCCCTTATCATTAGTGATAACTCCACCAAGGCCGTAGTCTTCGTTATGACTTCTAAAACTGGCATCTATATTTAATTTGAACCAACCATCTGGAGGAATATCCCAAGTGATATTGATATTCATTTTAGGGGGGTTTATAGAGTGCTTTCCGGCAAGATGTTTGAATGCAAGAGCTTGTTGCCAGGCGAGGGAAACGTTCACTTGGTTTGTAGTGTTGCTATGGTTGTTGTTGTTTCTAATAACCTAGATTTGCCAAATGATAAAAGGAAATAGATTGAGCCAGGTAAGAGATGAATTTGTCATAGGATAACTAAGGTCCTTTAGAAGGAGCAGCCAGTGATTATCATTAGCGGTGGACTTATTACTAAGATCAGTGCATTCCCATAGTTTTTGGACAGCCAAGCAGTCAATGAAAATGTGTTTGATAGATTCTTCTGAGGAGCCTTTGCATAGAGGACAACTAGGATCTATGTTGAGGCCAATTTGAGAAATATATTTTCTACAAGGGATACGATTATGCATGCATTGTCATAGGAAGAATTTAATTTTGTTGGGGCATTCAATATTCCAAATCCAATTAAAATTTAGACCATTGCTGTTGTTGGTTTCCAGAAGAGTATAGCAAGATTTAGTAGTGAAGATACCTCTTGTATTAAGAGACCAAATAAGAATATCATTATAAGGGCCTTTAAGGCGAATGTTGGTTTTCACTAAATTGGTATGGATGAGGGGTGGTATTTGGAAAGATAGACAATTCATATTCCAATTATGATTGTCATAGATATCTCTAATTTTTATTATGAGGTCTTTTTTGGAAGGTGGACCTATTAAGGAGAGCCTCAGATTTTTTGACTGAGTAATCCAAATGGTTTCCCAAAGGTTAAGATTAGAATGGTGGTGGGGGGGCCAATTTATGCCTTTAGAGCATGTTTCCCAACCCTTGCAAATACTTTTCCAAACAAAGGAAGTGTTTACTTTGTCTTTTCTAACACTATAGTAGGAGATGATAAAATTGGCCCAAGGAGTAGTTGAAGTTGTTAGAAGACGCCAACTTAAGCTAGCTAAAGTGCAGAGGTTCTTGTTAAAAGCATTGTGAATACCCAGGCCACCATTATGTTTTGGTTGGCATAAGGTTTGCCAATTGACTAGATGAATTTTCCTCCTCTCCATTGAGCTACCCCAAATGAAGTCTCTTTGGATCAGGGCGCGTTTAGGGAGAATAGTATATTGCATGTAGTGGTTGGGGATTGAGTTCAGACACGAAGTAGAGAGAGTAGTTCTTCCTGCTAAGTTAAAGAAGTTATGTTTCTAGGAGGCTAGTTTAGAACGCATTTTATCAAGGAGGAATTGGTAGTCCCTAGGCTTTGGGCTATGGGTTAGAATAGGAAATCCTAGGTAGATGCCAAAGTTTGAGCTTCTTTTAATACCCAGTCTAGTAGTTATGTCTTTGATGATGGAGTCTTTACAATTAGGGGAGAAAATGATTTTGGATTTTGTTGTATTTAACATTTGGCCCGAGAGGTTACAAAAGAGATCAAGGCCATATTTTATGGAGTTGCTGGATTTGTCATTAGCCTTAGCCATTAAGGTAATATCATCAGCAAATAATAAATGAGACACTTTAGGATAGTTATGCCCTAATGATATGGGATCCCAGTTTCTAGTATCAACTTGATTATCAATGTATCTGGTGAGCATTTCCAAACAAAGTATGAAAATGTAGGGGGATATGGGATCACCTTGTCTTATACCTCTACTTGGTTGGAAGTAGTTTGTAACGGACCCATTTACAATAATGGTTATGCTGCTAGTAGAGATGCAGCTAAGGATTAATTTGGAAAACTTAGGAGGAAATTTGAAGTAGTTTAGGGTATATTGAACAAAAGACCATTCCAGTCGGTCAAAAGCCTTTTCTAGGTCTATCTTGAGAATCATGTGGCCTTGTTTACCTTTTAATTTATTGAATTTAGAAATCAATTCTTGAATAATAATGGAATTATCAGAAGCTCTTCTGTTTTTCATAAAGCTAGCTTGATAAGGGCTAATAAGATGATCAAGGAAGGGTTTTAGCCGGTTAGCTTGAAACTATTTTGTAATTAGTATTACATTATCCAATTGGTCTAAAGTTGTTAAGATTATTTGCATTATGAATTTTAGGAATAAGACAAATTAGGGTTTTGTTGATTTCAGGGGGGATGACTTGGGTGGTGAAAATGGTGTGACAAAGTTTCCTAACAGCTTCACCAACCTGATTCCAATATCTTTGAAAAAAGAAAGGATGGAGACCATCCGGACCAGGTGATTTGAATGGTTTGAAGGAAAAAGTTGCCTTTTTAACCTCTGCATCCAATAAGGGATAGTCTAAATTTTCCAAATTGAGAAAGTTCTTAGAGGAGCAGTTTCCCATGGGGTTCCACCTATTAGAATAGGTGTGGGAGGTAGTGAAAGTGAGCAGAAATGATTTTGGACATGGGACATTATTAGAGAGTGATCATTAATCCAGTTTCCATTAGGATCTTTGAAATAATTAATTTTATTTCTTCTTCTACGATTGGTGGCTGAGACATGAAAGAATTTGGTGTTTGCATCACCATCATTAAGCCACATAACCCTAGATCTTAATTTTCAATAGTCTTCTTCAATTCCCAGGATATCATTATATTCTTGCTTGAGGTCAAATTCAAGGGTATGAAGGAAGGTAATGGTAGTGTAACTATTTGAATTTTGGATACCATTGAGCCTGGCAAGTAACCTTCTTTTTTTTCCCATGATATTACCAAAAGTGGTGTTTTTCCATTCCACTATTTTATCAACAAAATTAGTACTAGCCTTAAAATAGTCATTACCGGTCTAGTCATTTTTAATAATAGAAGGGAAATCTGGATGCTTACACCAAAATGTTTCAAGCCGGAAGGGGATTTTTTGAATAGATCTATTTTTGGGAATGAGTTCAATAAGGATAGGATTATGATCCGAGTGGGTTCTTGGGAGATGAATAATAGAACTTTTAGGGAAGAGACTAAGACATTCCTCATTACCAAAGACTCTATCTAATCTTTCCATAATAAGGCTCTTTTTATTACGTCTATAATTTGTCCAAGTGTATTTACTACCCTTGAACCTAAGGTCAAGTAAATTGCAAGAGTTAAGCTTGGACCAAATATATTTAGCTCTACTATCTTTTATGGGTCTACCTCCAAATTTATCATTTGATGCTAAAACATCATTGAAGTCGCCCCTATTAACCACGATCCATTATGGGTTTTGCTAATATTTTCTAGGTTATCCCACATAATGTTTCTATTAGGGGCATTATTACTAGCATATATTGAAGTAAAAAGCCAAGGTTTACGAATGGGGGTTACCTCAATAGTTGCATGAATTTCCTGGTTTCTACGTATAGAATTTTGGACACTGATAATCTCATCCTTCCACATCATGACCATTCCACCTGCTTGGCCCTCCGATGGAACTTCAATCATGTCAAAGAAGCCAAACATGTCTAGTAGAGCTGCATGGTTTGACATCCTAGTTTCCAATAGAATAACCATGCATGGCCTATGGGTGTCAACCATATCCCTAAAGCTTCTTCTGAAATTATCATTGTTCCCCCCACGAATATTCCAGATGATAAAATTAGTTGCGCGATTCATTGGTGGATTTATCTCTGCATGTCCCCTCTCTCCATTCTCCCGTATCCCCCACATTGGGACTGGATTCCTCCGGAGTAATGGAACTAATATCATTCCCTTGTTGCCCACTGTTGGATCATGGGGAGGACGAATGTCCATCGAGCATTTGTATAGACTCATTGGACAACTGACAATATGCCTCTTCTCGTGCCTGCCCGTGAATAGAAATATTTTTATTCCGTCTAGGTTTGAGATTTCCTGGATTTTCCCTAAGTTTAGGTTTAGGGGGGCATCGTCCTCCTCCATTTCTGCCTCCACGGGACCTGGTATGGGCTCTGCCAGGTGTGGTGGAGATGCTGGGGGAGGGGGCCGAGGAGGTTGGGGGGCTTCCATGTTCACTTGGGTGCTGCTCCAAGGAAGAAATATGGGGTTCAACTGAGTGTACATTTCTGTGGGGAAGAAGGGAAGGTCTAGGGGAGCATTCTGTGGGTTTATGGGATTGAATTGAGGTGGCATGTTCCATTGGGACCTCATTTCTTGGGCTATTTGTGGATTTAGGGAGGGGGTCATTGGATGGATGATATTGTTGAGCCATACTTGATTCAAATAGTTATTCATGGCTAGCCTCATACCCTCCGTTATAAGTTGGGCAAGATATTGGGTGTTGTGGAGAATCACAATGGCCTCTTGGCCATTGATTGAGACTGTGAACGATATTGCATGGTCCATGAGGCCTAGTTCCATCCAACTGGTGGGTTGGTAGTCTTGGGATTGGGGTGGTTGAGCATAAATTATGTGGGAATGATCTTGGGGGTGGAGAGGAGGAATGTTTTCCATGTTTAGAGGGCTGTGTTGACGTAAGATTTGGATCAGTCGTTGTCTCCTTCGCAGGGAGAGGGGAATCCTTGGCATATTGATTAGGAGTATGAGTAGTTAATGTTGTGGGGTGGTAACCTAAGAGGGGAGGCTTTGGATTGGTGGGAGGAGAAGGGTTTGAGGTATTCAAGTTTAAGTCTTTTGGTTGCTCAAGAATGTCATTTAAATGAGCATTAAAAGAAGCATTAATGAAGGTATTTTGGCTTTCAAGATGTTTGTCCATTTGGATATCTTTATCTATATCCATTGCCAATTGGCAACCATGCATGGGGCTACTCGATTTACTAAATCCTATGAGAGGATTTTGGAAGGATTTTTCGGTTACTACAATATTTTGGAAAGATTTTTGGTTTGTGAGGGGGGGTAGGGTAGTAAAGGAGTCATTATTATTGGGGTTGGTTGTTGCCATTTGGAGATTATTTTGTAAGGCATTGGAATCATCGATATTATGGGAAGGTTTATTGTCCATAGTGGATTCAATGATACAGGTGTCCTCTATTTGTTGAGCCAAGTCATTGTTAAGGAATTTAAAACTATTATTACAAGGGGTGGTATTAATAGGAGAGGTGGTGTTAGGTAAAACCATTTGTTTGTTTTGGGGGGAGTGGTTTTTAGTTAGGGTAGGGTTTATATCATTAGTAAAAATAGGTTTTGAATTATTTTAGGTAAATAATTAGGCGTGGGAACATCTACTGATTTGTAATGAAATTTTTGGGTAAGTAAATACTTACCTGTATTTGCATCAAATAGTTTTACTAACAAACCTGGACGATCTTCCATTTGTTCTTGATTGGTGATAGATTGATGCGGAATAGTTCTACCTTGATTTCTTCTTTTGTTGAAGGAGACAGTAATCCACTCGGATTCAGCAACATTCTCCTTAGATTTGTTTTGATGATCCGGGCTTGCATGTGCTTCATCTGTGTTCTTGTGAATAATGTAACTGTATTACCCCATAGTGTGCCCAAAGCGGCCACAATGTTTGCAAAGGAAATCCTCTCCTTCGTAGTGGATGTATTGTTTATGTTTTCCCACAAATAGATATGATTGAACTGGGATCTCTAGTGGGATTTCAACACAAATTCTTGCATATCGACCTCTCATTGTTATTGATGTGCATGTGTCTATTTTTAGAAGTCGACCAATAGCGTTGCCTATTTTACCTAGGATTTTGCTATCTTAGAATTCGGTTGGAAGTTGAGGTAGTCTAACCCAAACGGCAGAAGTAGTTAATTTCTCCTTTTTTGCCACAAAATTTGGCTTCCATTTTGAGATGGATAAAAAATGTCCATTAATGAACCATGGACCTTCATTGATTGCCTTGTCCATATTCTCTTTTTTCATAAACTTGATTATGAAGTAATCTTCTCCAAGATCTATTAGAGAAAAACTTTCTGTTGGATTCCATAGATCCTGGATTTTCCTCTTTAGGTATTGGTGTAGCATCCTTTTCCCAACTAGTTTGATTATGATGGAGTGTTTCCAAGGTTCATAAATACGTTTTTTATCTTCTTTGGAAAGCGAGATTTGAATGATTCAATTGGAAGTATTTTCAATCATTTGTTCAACCTCCATTTCTTCCAGTGAAGTGTTTGCGTAAGACAAAACTTCTTGGGCAATTGGGGAGGTGAATTCTAGGGGGTTGGATTCCAATAACTTATCTTAAAAGTCTGATTGTTGTTCACTAGGATGTGCTTGTTTCTATGGGGTGCAATGCCAGGTGGTTTAGGGGGGATCATGTTTTGAGTTATGGGAGTTTGAGAGTTCATAGGTAAGAAAGGAGTTTTTTGATAGTAAGTCTCCACGTTGGTGGTTATCCATCCCCAACATTTAACCAATATCTTAATTAATTAATCCCTAATTCCTTAGTTGAATAATTGATCTTCCATTAACTAATAATTAATCAATTACGCACATAATTAAGAATTATCTCAACTTACTTAAAATACTACTTACTTTTAACATACTTTATATAACTTACTATAATATACTTTACTATCATGGTCATGTGGTACCATATAAAATTAATACATATACTATTATTTCATTAAAACATCCATATAAAAATACATATATTTTCTCAACTTCTAATTTTCCTAATCTCATATAAAGAGTAAAAACAATTTTGTACGCTTAATTCTTAAAATGGTAAAAAGAGAACCTTCTTTTCTTGTGAGAAAATAATTTCTATCTTTACAATAAAGAAAATCTCATAAACTTTCTTATATTATGTGTATAATTTAACATATTCGAAAATAGTAATAATGGTAACTATCCAAAATTATACTTATAAAACTTTTACTAAAATTTCACTTAAAAGAAAATACCACATTAACATAATATCTAATGGTATAAATATTGTTAAACTTATGGAGTCTTACAATAATATAGTCACAAATCCTCTATAATCTCGTAAATGGTCTTAATCCCTTCTAGCTCATATGGATTACTACGATTAATTCTAATATTAAATTACGGGATGTAACATCCTCTCCCCCTTTAAAACGTTCGTCCTCGAATGTTAACTCTAAGAAATTTACAAAAGTATTCTCTATGGTCTCCTCTGTAAACTAAACTAAAACCCAACCTCTATCTGAAGTCTCGACTATTCACAATCTCTTGTACTTGAATATCGCGTATCTTCTTCACCTATACCTACTTACCTTTCAATCTCGCATCATATCTTCTGTTTCTTTTATAAACTCCCTTCCATATTACGCCTTAACGCTCTACTGTAATACCTGCATCTCTAGTGCATACAAAATTCGGTGGAAACATTATAGTGACTTCTTACGACTTAGCTCTATGGCATGATCTGGAAACAAAAGAAGGGTAACATTTTCTAAATGCCCTATAGCCTCTCAATTATAAATGTGGCGCGGAACACACTTATAAGTGAGACTCTACTAGGCACATCTTTGTAGACTCCCTAGGACACGACCCGCTCTGATACCACTTTGTCACGCTCCGAACCTTGGGAGGCATGGATGGCACCTAGTGTCGTGCTGGCCCGAGCGAACCACTCTGTAACTCATGATCATTTGACCAAAACCAGAACATACATAGGTCGAGTTGGCTGAACTTATTCCTTTTGTAACTATCATGGGCCAACATGGTCACAACTCATAATGTACAAGTGTAAGTGGGAAAACACTGTATCATTGAATCATTTTTCTTAAAACATGAATACGTATGGGCCGTCAAGGCCTTTGACATACTGTACAAAATGAACATCTATCTACAAAGCCTCTAAGATTATTTGACATCAAATAGGGCAGGGTACCAGCCTACACATAAGTTTGTGGTAAAACTCTGACACGATGACTCATAGACTCGGCGGCACTCCAAATGAAGTGGAGACTTATCGATCCTTTGCTGAATGCTAACCTCGTCTACTATGAGGGTTCGTCAAACTGATTATCTATACCTGCAGGCATGAATGCAGCGTTCCAACAAAAGGACGTCAGTACAAATAATGTACTGAGTATCTAAGGCAGAACCGAAACATAATAGTAAGTCAACATTAATTAAAGACATATAAAAATCAACCTGAATCTCTGAAGTGATACCGTATATGCATACTTATTATACTTACATATATACTATGCTTCTCTTTGAGACTATTATCTATATCGTATGATGCATGACTGCCCAACTGATCAGTGGTAACTACCCGACCGGCCGTAGCGCGGTGGTAAATGCATGACTGCCCGACCGGCCGTAGCTCGGTGGTAAATGTGTAACTTCCCAACCGGTCGTAGCTCGGTGGTAAATGCATGACTGCTCGACCGGTTGTAGATCGGTGAAAATGAATATGCTTGACTGCCCAACCAGTGGTAACTACCCGACCGGCCGTAGCACGGTGGTAAATGCATGAAGATGCATGTCTCACTATATTATAAACATTAACATCTTTATCATATACCTCAATAGGGAACTAGATACATACTTAGACATGCTTGAATATCACTTTAGGGGAATGGATAACATAGACATCCTTAACTGCTAATAGTAGAACAACTTATGTAATAGCATTATGTATATGTATCGTTACTTCGATCATGCCAAAAGGAAAGAAGAGATAGCCTTAACATAACTGAGTCGATTCTCTTGACTATATTTGAGCAAGGAATTTTCACCCTTCTAAGAAAGTTTTTCCCCCTAGTATAGGCCTTGTCTCATGATACACTGAAACTTCAATGTATTTGTACTGATAGTTTTTTATATCATCAAGATTAAAGAGGAGTTTATGGTTCCAAATGGGGTTGAGATTCTCAGGGGTTGTTCTGGTTTTTCTAAGTTGGTTTTCAAAATCAACTTCTATAAATGGACTGACTGATCCTTCACCATCCTTGGGCATAAGGTCATGAGCATCTATTACTTCTACTATAAGCTTCATTCTTCCCTTTTTGTAATTGTTTTTTTTCGCAACTAGGAAATAACTCTTTTCAAGATATCTTAAACTCAACTCTCAAGTAACCAGATTCTAATATTTAACAAAGACAGTAGTAAGCGAAAGGAAGGAAGTAAACAACTTTGTGTTTTTTTTTGGTGTGTAGTATCAATGTGCCTTGTACAAGAAAAGAATGATTTGATAAAGAAGCTGTTGAATAGTTCTAGAGGAAAGATTCTATGAAATAGAAATGGAGGGAAAGGAACAAATTTTTGGCAAAGTTACGAATGACTAAGAAATATAGCCATGCGTTATCTGATTTGGTTGCCTAAAATGAAGAGCCATCATTTAATAATGCAAGGTTGCCACGTTGGCGGTTATCCATCCCCCACGTTTAACCAACATATTAATTAATTAATCCCTAATTCCTTAATTAAATAATTAATTCCATTAACCAATAACCAACCAATTACCTAATTAAGAATTATCTCAACTTACTTAAAATACTACTTACATTTAACATACTTTATATAACTTACTATAATATACTTTAATATCATGGTCATCTGGTACCATATAAAATCAATACATACACTATTATTTTATTAAAACATCCTTATAAAAATACATATATTTTCTCAACTTCTAATTTTCCTAATCTTGTATAAAGAGTAAAAAAAATTCCTACGCTTAATTCTTAAAATGGTCAAAAGATAACCATCTTTTCTTGTGAGAAAATAATTTCTATCTTTACAATAAAGAAAATCTCATAAACTTTCTTATTTTATGTGTATAATTTACCATATTCGAATATAGTAATAATGGTAACTATCCAAAATTATACTTATAAAATTTTTACTAAAATATTCCACTTAAAAGAAAATACCACATTAACATACTATCTAACGATATCAATGTTGTTAAACTTACGGAGTCTTACAATAATATAGTCACAAATCCTCTATAATCTCATGAATGGTCTTAATCCCTTTTAGCTCATATGGATTACTACGACTAATTCTAATATTAAATTACGAGATGCAACAATTTGTTCCCCTTCTTAAGGACTACTACTACGTTTTCTAACCATTCGGGATATTTTACTTCCCGAATGGATCTTATTTTAAGAAGTTTGGTTACCTCGTCTTTGATGAAAGCATGCTTGACCTCGGACTAGGGTCTTTCTTTTGTTTCACTGGATGAAACTTCGGATCCAGGTTTAGTTTATGAGTGGTGATTTCTGGTGGATCCCTGCTATATCGAGATGGGACCAAGGAAAGAAATCCATGTTAGTTTTAAGGAATTGAATAAAGTTTTCCCTGAGCTCGGGAGCTAGCCCCGTGCCCAGGTATACCTTTTGTTTGGGCTGATGTTCGGTCAGTGTGATTTGTTCCAGCTCTTCGACCGCCGACTTGATTGCGTCGGAATCATCGGGGACTATGAAGGATCGAGGGACCCCAAAGTCATCATCCTCGTCAGACCCCTGCTTTTCTGATTGGGTCGAGGCTAGTGTCCGTGGTTGTTATTGGACCTCCTGTTTTACTTTTGAGTTTTACCCTTTCTTTGATGAGAGTGCCGATACCGGTATCACTTCTTCGACGGCAAACATTTCCTTGGCGGCATGTTGTTCCCCGTAGAGTGTTTTGACTCCCTCTGGTGTTGGGAACTTTAGTTACCGGTGAAGGGTCGAGGGCACTGCCCTCATGTTGTGGATCCACAGCCTCCCAAATAGGGTCATTATACCTCATATTGCCCTCGATCACATGGAACTTTGTCTCTTGGATGGTCCCAGTCACGTTCACTAGCAAAGTTATCTCGCCTTTGGTGGTTTCACATGCCATGTTTAAGCCGTTTAGTACCCGGGCCACGGGCACAATCTGATCTTGTAGGCCGAGTTGTTCTACGACCCTCGATCGAATGAAGTTGGCCGAGCTAACTAGGTCAATTAAAACACGTTTAACTTGAGTCTTATTCACAAGTACAAATATTACCAAAGCGTCATTACGAGGTTGCACAATCCATTCTACATCCTCATCATTAAAAGACAAGGTGCCTTCTGGCGCGTAATCGCGAGTTTGCTTCTCCCTTGTGATCAACACCTCGGTGCATTTTAATACTGGACCTTAAGGAATATCAACCCCTCCAACAATTATGTGAATTACGTGTTGTGGTTCTTCTTGCTCGTTCTATCTGTTTGAATCTCTGTTTCTAAAGTGATTCTTGGCCCGATCGCTTAAAAATTCTCGAAGGTGCCCCTTGTCGAACAACCGAGCTACTTCCTCCCTTAGATGTCTATAATCTTCTATTCTATGGCCATGGGTGCCATGATACTTGCACATTTCGGTGGGATTTCTCTGGGTTGGATCGGTCTGTAGAGGTCGAGGACATCTAGTATCTTTGGTACGTCCGATTGCTGATACGATAGCGGATGCATCAATGTTGAAGTTATATTCTGACAGTCATGGTGCTTCTTTGGGCTCGATGTTCCTTTCGACACCATTCTTGCTCATGATCTCTCGAGAGCTATGACCTCGATCATTTCTCCTTTAACCTTGAATGGGGTTGCGTCCAGGTCCGTTTCCTCTTTGATCTCCATTATATGGATGGTAACGATCCATGTTTGACCGTGGTTCCTGGTCGATGTATCTTTTGATTCTGTCGACGGTCCTGATAAGATAAACGGACCTGAAAGGAGTCCCCAACTGGTCGTCTTCGACCCTAATCTTCGACTGGTACCGATTATGCACATTGACCGAGGTAACAACTGGGTATTCAATCAAGTTCTACTTTAATTGCTGTGAAGCCACTGAGCTTCGTACATTTAATCCTTAAGTGAAGGCCTGAATGGGCAAATCATCGGCGACCGGTGTGTAAGGCCCCGTAAAACATTCCTCCTAAAAATCGGGGTTCCGTGATGCTAGAGTAGGCATAGAGGTTATTAGTAGTAGGATTATTATTGATTGAACAATACATGGGAGTTGAAGGAAATATTTTGTAGAAATAGGCATTTCTGCGGCCCATTATGCGGCTGCATAATCACTCTGCGGGCCGCAAAGTGAAGCATCTTTTTAGGCCAATTTTGACGTCAATTTCGCGACCAATTATGTGATCGCATAACCGTTTCGGGGGCCGCACATTGGTCTGATATTCATCCTTAGATTTTTATGGAGGGAGGTTCTACGGCGCATTATACGACCATAAAACAAGTATGCGGGCCGCATAACGACTTCAGAGTGAAGCAGGCCAGCCCAGTTCTGAAGGACATCTTTCGCGGTCATTTTGCGGACCACAAAGTCATTTGCGCTCGCATATGCGACCGCATATCTTGTCCCAGGGCTTCATTTTTGGGGTTTTTAAACCCGACCCTATTCTGTTAAAAAACATACCACAGACCGTTTTTGAGCTTATTCTTGATTATTTTAGAGTGAGAGAGAGAGAGTTCTTAGAGTGAGAGAATAACCTTCACACTAATATCCAACAATTTGTTACATCTCGCATTTTCATACGTTAAATTTTCATCTTCAATTAATCGACGTAGATTCGGGGATGAGATTATCTTGAGGTTAACTTATTTATGTTATTTATAACAAGCGATAAGTAAGTTCCATGAAGGATTATGGGTACACGAATTAAAGAAAATGAGTTTCGTTGAAGATTGTCGATTTTCTTTTCTTAATGTATTAAAGAGGGCCTCTCTAACCGGTGAAAAGTGGTGGGTGTCCACTAACGGCCATTCCTGGCTCGGCTCCGATAACTCAATTACGGGAGGAATCGGTAGTTGGGCACTGGATCCCTTCGGACCTGGAGAATGTGTGACGTTGGGTCGGGGTTTGGTGAACCAACTGGTCACTCCTCTAGTTGAAGTATCGGGCCCCTTTTTCGTTGCCTAGGTTACACCTTCGGAATACCCCATAAGGGAATTTTTTCTACTCCCCCCAATCTTCACTTTATGCCACGCCGACTCCCCTTTCGTCATAAGGCGTGGAATTAGACCAAGGGGAATATTTATAGGAACTAGTCCCTTATATTTACGGTCCGAGCTATAATACCCGATATTTATGGACTAGTACCATACAAGTAACCATATGACCATGATAGTATGATGTATAAAGTATATTAAAAATGAGTAGTATTTTAAGTAATTTGAGATAATTCTTAATTATGTGGGTAATTAGTTAATTATCGGGTAACGAGACATTACCTAATTAATTAATGAGTTATGAGGTAAGATTAAAAATCCCTCCCACCCCTACGTGGCAGCAAGCCACTACTAAGATATATGACTATTAGTCATATTGGGTTAGGTGGACATCTAATGTAATGGACATTAGACACTTACGTGTAAGACATTACAAGTTTGGGTTCATTTGGACTTAAAATAATCAAGTGAGAAATCATATACCTTTCTTCCTAATTCAAAACATTTCAAAAGAGACGCTAAAATCCAACAAGTTTTCAACAAATTTTTTGCAACCAAACGATTCCAACGAGAATTATTAGCACCTTAGAAACATAAAATTTTGCGGTTCTAAAGGAGTACAGTGCAACCTTTTCCAAGAATATCATACGGATTTTTTCCTACTCCAGGTATGTTAAAGTTATCCCTTCTTTTTTTTTTGGCATGAACCAAATGATACAAAAAGAAACGAGCAAACACACAACTTTCATAAATGACTCTATTCATAGAAATACTAGGGCTTTCTATGTTCTTGATGCCCCATGTGACATATTATTATATCTTCTGTTCATGGGTCTCAGAATAATACGTAGTTGATAAATTTTATCCAAAAGAAATATTGAGATTATTAACATATTTTCATGCATTTCATTCATTTATACATGTACATTGATGTAATGACCCGTAAAATTTCATGTCTAAAAACGATGCCCAATTAGGTTACCATATTGTTATAGCTGTAGAAATTCTTAGAAACAGACCTTTTTGAAGTTTAAAAGATATAATTTCCCATAATTGCGCAGATCTGCGGTCCACTATGCGATCGCAGATCAGGTATGCGGACTGCATAGTGGTCGCATACCTGGACAGCATGTTGTCCAGTTTGAGGACAACTATGCGGCCCAAGATGCGATCGCATTTTGAGAATACGGGTCGCATAGTTGTCGCATTCTTGCACCTTGATTCTTGCGGAGGCAGTTATGCGACGCACTATGCGATCGCATAACAAGTATGCAGACCGCATAGTGGTCGCATACCTGGACAGCATGTTGTCCAGTTTGAGGACAACTATGCGGCCCAAGATGCGATCGCATTTTGAGAATACGGGTCGCATAGTTGTCGCATTCTTGCACCTTGATTCTTGCGGAGGCAGTTATGCGACGCACTATGCGATCGCATAACAAGTATGCAGACCGCATAGTGGTCGCATACCTGGGCAGTCTGTTTTCCCTTTTGGCCCAGTTGAGGGCCATCTATGCGATAGGAATGCGGATCTTGTGTACTGTCTTATATCTTGTGTACTGTTTGATTCTACTTAGAATAAAGTTTGTTCATAAATGCTAGTACTATTCAACGGTACTAACGTCCCTTTTGTCGGGGGCGCTACATCTTTTATATGGATGTAGGTGGTTTCATAGCAGGTAGCTCAGTCAACCGATAGTGGTGCCTCCTCTTCATCCCTTCAACAGTTCTGGTGAGCCCCACTTCCTCTCGGGGCCGTGTGTAGTCTATACCGTCTTCTTTTGTGTATGTTCTGGTGAGTGTCAAGTCGACCTCTCGTCACTACTTCTTCGAGGTTAGACGGGATACTCACTGGGTACATAATCTGTTTATGTACTCATACTACACTTGCTGTGCATTTGTTGCACAGGTACCATCATAGCACAGTGATTGATTTGGAGACTTATACGGGCTACTCGATAGGAAATCAACTCAGCTTGATAAAATGAAACCCAACACATCCCCAGAACCCGGTAACACAAGTACATGAGCAACTACTAAGAACCTATACAATTATACAACACTTGTCCGAGGAACAATTTGGACAAAGACTTTAAAATAAATACAAATACATAGGAGGAAGTATTTCAGCAGGGTCTATAGCGGTGCAAGAGTAGCTTCGGGCTAAGTGGGGGAGTCCCACCACCTGCAGTTGGGTTGTAGGATCGTGTTCTCATAGGGTTGCGGATTGTCGGCGGAATGGCAAGTTGTTTCAGCTGAGGGAAAGGAGTAGAATGGTGATTATGCGTGGGATTTGATAAGAATGTGCAGGTAGGTCCTATTGGACCAGGGTTGGGCTTTGAAAGGTTCAGAATTTAGGCTTAAGGCGTAGGCAAGTTGTAAGGGCAGTGACTCAGTCACGTACTTCATGAGAGGATGTTCGTGTGATGTTCCAATTTTCAGTAAATGGAACCCAAGAAGAGAGCCCGACTCGGCCTAAAGGCCAATGCAACCCCAGGTGTGGCCATAAATTCTCAATCTGACGGTGCGGGTGAGGACAATTCCCCGACCATGAATCAGCCTGACTCTACCATTCCTGGCAAGACTATTCCAGTTCCTGCTCCAGCGGAAGGTGCTACGATTCCTGCCGCTGATATTCCTGATCCTCCTCCAGCCCCATCTTCGGGTCCCGGTATTTCTGATAGGGACATCAGGGGAGCTATTCAGATGTTGACGCAGTTAGTGGCCTCTCAGGCCCAAAGATCAAATATTTCCCCTGCACCCTCTAGTGAGCAAGAGGATTCTTCAGGTTGCAGGGTCAATCAATTTCTGCGGTTAGCCCCTCCAGAGTTCACAAGCACCGACCTAGAGGCCGATCCTCAGGATTTTATAGATGAAATGTACAAGACTCTTCGGGTTATGAGGTCTACTGAGACAGAGGGAGTTGAATTAGCTTCCAATCGTCTAAAGGGAGCGACATATTCATGGTTCGAGATGTGGGAGAGTTTCCGTGGAGAGGGGAGCCCTCCGGCGAGGTGGGATGAGTTTGTAGATGCTTTTATGGATCATTTCTTGCCCGCCGAGACTAGGACATCCCATGCTGCAGAGTTTGAGGTCCTTAAGCGGGGCAACATGAGTGTGTGGGAGTATCATATAGAGTTCGTGCGCTTGTCCAAGTATGCTATCCACATGATGCTGACTATGGTTAGTTCAGGGCCTTGGTCCCTTGGTTATCAATGAGGCTGCTACAGCTGCTTTACATGCAGATATGAACTATGGGAAGATTGTGGGATTCACCCAGGCTACAGAGGCTCGGAAATTGAAGATAAGAATGGAGAGAGAGTAGTAGTAGTAGGGCCCGGTCAGTGGGCAACCCTGGGAGTTCAGTTGGAGGCGTGAGATCAGACCTTGGGAGAGGATCATCAGGGCCATCTCAGTCCTATGCTCGGTCCTCAGCCAGTGCGCCTCCATCAGGGCACAATTATCAGCAGGGAGGTCGCTTTGGACTAGGTGCAGATAGCAGGAGGTTCCATCACTCGGGTTGTTTAGGCGGGAGGTTCAAGCAGCAGCGAAGGGCCCCATGCCCTAAGTGTGGGAGGTTTCATTCTGAACCTTGTTACTTGGATATCCCGGTATGCTATATATGCGGAGTGAGGGGCCATGTTCAGCGAGACTGTCATGCACCCAGTCAGGGAACAAGTAGGGGTACTGCTCAGCCATCCAGTTTGTCAGCCGCTACGTCTTCAGCACGCCCTCTAGCACCAGCAGGGCGCGGTGCAGCTAGGGGTAGAGCACGGGGTCAAGGGGGACCTAGTGGGTTCTATGCTTTGAGTGGTCGCCAGATTGCTGAGGCTTCTCCAGATGTGGTCACAGGTATTCTATTACGGCCGCACGAGTCTATAGGAATTGTGTTGTCACGGTGTGTGGTCGGGATACCATGGCTGATCTTATTGAGTTAGAAATGATAGATTTTGATGTAATTATGGGGATGGATTGGCTCTACTCGTGCTTTGCTAAACTCGACTGCCGAACCAGAATTATGACGCTCGCGTTCCCTAATGAACCAGTTATTGAATGGAAAGGGAATGATGTTGTGCCGAAGGGTAGGTTTATTTCCTGTCTTAAGGCTTCCAAGGTGATCAGGAAGGGGTGCATCTATCATTTGGTCCGGGTTGCGGACACCACTTCAAAGGTGCCTGCTCCCGAGTCCGTGCCGGTTGTGAATGAATTTCTTGAAGTATTTCCGGATGAGCTTCCTGGGATTCCACCAGATAGAGAGATCAATTTCGGGATTGATGTATTGCCAGATACGCAGCCAATATCTATTCCACCCTATAGGATGGCGCTAGATGAATTGAGGGAGTTAAAAGAACAATTGAAAGATCTGTTAGAAAAGGGTTTCATTCGGCCAAGCGTGTCGCCTTGGGGCGCACCGGTTCTTTTTGTCAGAAAGAAGGATGGATCGCTTCGGATGTGTATTGATTATCGGCAGCTCAACAAGGTCACCATCAAGAACAAATACCCATTGCCTCGGATAGATGATTTATTCGACCAATTGCAAGGTGCTAGGTTTTTCTCCAAGATTGATTTACGGTCCGGGTATCAGCAGTTGAAGATCAGGGAGTAGGATATCCCTAAGAGCGCCTTCCGGACTCGTTATGGGCACTTTGAATTTTTGGTAATGTCCTTTGGGCTAACCAACGTCCCATCAACTTTTATGGATCTTATGAATTGAGTTTTCAAGCCGTTTCTTGACTCTTTTGTGATAGTCTTCATTGATGATATCCTTGTTTATTCTCTAATCACCTCAGGGAAGTTCTGTAGACTCTTCATCAACACCAGTTGTATGCAAAGTTTTCAAAATGTGAGTTTTGTATTGAATCAGTCACCTTTTTGGGCCATGTTGTTTCTAGGGAAGGGATTCAGGTTGATCCCCAAAAGATCGCAGCGGTGAAGGATTGGCCTAGACCAACGACCCCGACAGAGATTCGCAGTTTCTTGGGCCTAGCTGGGTATTATCAGAGGTTCGTGGAGGGATTTTCTACTCTCGCCTCCCCATTGACTAAGCTGACGCAAAAAGCGGTTAAGTTTCAGTGGTCCGATGGTTGTGAAAAGAGTTTTCAGGAATTGAAATCGAGATTGACTTCGGAGCCAGTGATGACCTTGCCAGAAGGTTCAGAGGGTTTTGTGGTTTATTGTGATGCTTCGAGAGTTTCTTTGGGGTGTGTATTGATGCAATGTTGTAAGGTAATAGCGTATGCTTCTAGACAACTCAAGAATCACGAGAAGAATTAGTTGACGCATGATTTGGAGCTCGCAGCGGTTGTGTTTGCATTGAAAATCTGGTGGCATTATCTTTATGGGGTCCATGTGGACGTGTTCACAGACCACAAGAGTCTTCAGTATTTATTCAATCAGAAGGAGTTGAACTTAAGGCAGCGAAGGTGGTTAGAATTTCTCAAGGATTATGATATGAATATTTTGTACCAACCAGGAAAGGAGAATGTGGTAGTTATTGGTCACTTCTGTGACTGCCTCAAGGTTTGCTAACGCATCTGCTTCAACATTTTCCTCCCTGGGTATTTGTATTATTTTCCACGTTTTGAACTGTCTTACAAGTTCTCGTGCCTTTCCTAAATATTGTTGCATTCGAGTTTCTCGAGCGATGTAAGTCCCCTGCATTTGGTTTTCCACCAATTGAGAATCGTTGTTGATCTCGATTTGTTGAATTGACAGCTCCCGTGCCAATTCTAAACCTGCAATAACAGCCTCGTACTCTGCTTCATTGTTAGTAATTGGATAACACTTAACGCTCTTAGTCGGAAATCCATGGGTAGCTTGGTCCATTTGGAAGCAGGTCAGAGGCCTTTGGCTCAGGAGGTTTATCAATAGGCCTGACTAGGGGTCTGTCTTTTGGCCTCAGATGAGGGGAATGTCATGGTGCATAATGTAGTGGAGTCTTCGCTTGTAGCGGAAGTCAAGGGAAAGCAATTCAGGGATCCGACTTTGGGATAGTTAAGGGAAGCAATTTTGAATCACAAGACTTCAACATTTTCACTCGGCAATGATGACGGTGTTTTGCGGTGCCAAGGGATTCTATGTGTTCCGGATGTGGATAATCTTCGGGAGAGAGTTATGGAAGAGGCTCACAATTCTAGGTATACTATACACCTAGGTTCTATGAAAATGTATCGTGATCTCAAGGAGATTTTCTGGTGGAACGGTATGAAGAGGTGCGTGGCGGACCTTGTGGATAGGTGTCCAAATTTTCAGCAAGTGAAGGCCGAGCATCAGAAGTCCTATGGGTTGATGCAGCTTATGGGAATACCAATGTGGAAATGGGAAATGATCAATATGGACTTTGTGGTAGGGTTACCCCGCACTCAACACAAGTTCGACTCAATTTGGGTAATAGTGGATCGACTCACGAAGTCGGCGCATTTCTTGCCAGTTAAGTCCACCGATACTGCAGAACAATACGCTCAGTTGTATCTCAAAGAAATAGTCAGACTCCATGGCACTCCAGTAGCTACAATCTCGGATCGAGGGGCCCAGTTCACAGCTAACTTTTGGAGGAAATTTCACCAAGGTTTGGGTACTTAGGTAAATCTCAGCATGGCTTTCCACCCTCAGACAGACGGTCAGGCGGAGCGGACTATTCAGACGCTTGAAGATATGTTGCGGGCTTGTGTTTTAGATTTCAAGGGTAGCTGGGATGATCACTTTCCACTTATAGAGTTTGCTTACAATAACAGTTTCCATGCTAGTATTCAGATGGCCCATTTGAGGCATTGTACGGAAGGAGGTGTAGGTCTCCGATTGGATGGTTTGAGGTTGGCGAGGCGGAGTTGTTAGGACCGGATCTTGTGCTCCAAGCTATGGAAAAAGTTAGATTCATTCAGGTTAGGATGAAAACTACTCAGAGTCGTCAGAAATCCTATGCGGACGTTCGTCGTAGAGATTTGGAGTTCAAAGTAGATGATTGGGTATTCTTGAAGGTGTCTCCCATGAAGGTGTCTCCCATGAAGGGAGTGATGCGGTTTGGGAAGAAAGGGAAATTGAGCCCGAGGTATGTTGGGCCATATCGAATCGCTCAAAGGATAGGGCAGGTAGCGTATATGCTGGAATTGCCCCCTGAAATGTCATTAGTGCATCCAGTGTTTCATGTGTCCATGATAAAGAAGGTAATTGGAGATCCATATGCTGTCGTTCCAGTTGAGACCATTGAAATTAATGAAGAATTGTCATATGAAGAGGTTCCGATTGCTATACTTGATAGGCAAGTCCGTAGATTGAGAAACAGAGAGATTGCTTCTATTAAAGTGTTATGGCGAAGTCAACAAGTCGAGGAAGCCACGTGGGAAGCGGAAAATGAAATGAAAGAGAAATATCCCCATTTGTTTGAATAAGTCTGGTAGTGGTCGTGAGAACTGCCATCTCTAAGCAATTACACCTTTGTGTCAAATTTTGTGTAAGAACACTCCACTCTCCTAATTTCCTTACTATTGTGACTTCTCAATTTTGTGCCACTTTTGTGTATATTGTGGAATAGTTAAATTATGTGCAACTCATGTGATAGTTGAATGATATGCAAGTTTGTGGCATTAACTGAATAATGTATAGCTTGTTGAAGTAGTTGAATTATATACAATTTGATAAGGTATCCAAATTATGTGCAAGTTGTTGGAGTAAATGAAAATGTGTGAAATTGGTTAACAATGTGTTTCAGGGGCTCTCTGACAGGTAGATAGGCCTAATTACAAAGGAAACTCTGGATAAATATTTAGAAAAATATCGGAGTTAGTGAAAATTGGGGGTTAGCATATTGTGTTTTCAAAATGATTCCCCGATCCTCATTCGAGGACGAATGATTTTAAGTGGGGAGGGATGTAAAGACCCGTAAAATTTCATGTCTAAAAACAATGCCCGGGTAGGTTCCCATATTGTTATAGCTGTAGAAATTCATAGAAACGGACCTTTTTGAAGTAAAAAGTACCCCGGGGACCTAAAAGATATAATTTCCCAGAATTGCACAGATTTGCGGTCTACTATGCGATCGCAGATCAGGTATGCGGACCGCATAGTGGTCGCATACCTGGACAGCCTGTTGTCCAGTTTGAGGACAACTATGCGGCCCAAGATGCGATCGCATTTTGAGAATGCGGGCCGCATAGATGTCGCATTCTTGCACCTTGATTCTTGCGGAGGGAGTTATGCGGCGCACTATGCGATCGCATAACAGGTATGCAGACCGCATAGTGGTCGCATACCTGGGCAGTCTGTTTTCCCTTTTGGCCCAACTGAGGGCCATCTATGCCACAGGAATGCGGACCGCATAGCAGGAATGCGATCGCATTCCTAACCGCATTTCCTGCTTCGGGGCTTCTAATTTCTGATTTTAAAATCCGACCCCTAGTTTAATAAAACACCCCTCCCCTTCATTTTTAACACTTATTTGACTAAAATAGAGAGAAGTGAGAGTGGGTTCTAGAGAGAGAAGTCCTCATCTTCCCCAAATTGGTCCTTCATCTCTACTCAGGCCCGGAAATTATGGAGTAATCTTCATCTTCTTCACTATAAGAGGTAAGTCCCCACTCCATTTCCCCTTTAATTCTCAGGTTTTGGTTAAAAGGATAAAACACACATGAATTGGTTCTTGAAGATAAAGCTAAGACCTTGCATGCATGTTCATGATCTATTCTAATATACCAAGAGGGTGTAAGGTAGAGCAATTTTCCACCAAAAAGGGGATTAATTAATCAAAGGGACCACATAGTGTTTGATAAAATGCTCAAATGAATTCAAGACTCCTAACTCTAAGTTAAATGCGTCGCATTGTGAACTAGATTGGAGACGATAGAAGGTCCGGTGGGTTGAAAATAAAAATCAAAATGGGAATTTCGACTCGAGGTATGTATGGCTAACTTTAATCTTCGTAGAGTCACCTTGTTGGTGTCCGCGCATTCGGTATGAGTTTCTTTCTTGAGTATATGTGAATTGATTGTTCTAATGTATTGAGGCGTAAGATTCATTTCTCTGATCGTTTTAGTTGATCACCATACTACCATGCTACTTGAAATTGTGAAAGGTGATTTCTTTGTGATTACTCTATCATGTGTAAGGTTCGTTAAATGCTTGAATATGTTGGTATGAAAGAATGATAACGAACCCAAATGTGTGAATGTATCTAAGTGCTAAGGGCTGTGTAGCAAGTGATGAAAAGGAGTTGTGGATTGATTTAATTGAACTAAATGACTATGGAAATATCGTATATGACTCGTTGTTTGGCAAGGATTATTGTGGCTTTGATTTCATACGGATTCTTGGTTGTAATGAATTTATATTCTTGTTGATGAAAATCCTTGTGATTGAATTGTGGGCTATTATTGTTGCTATGAAATGTGATTGTACGGTGGGATCGGGTTGCGCGCCGCAACAGGAGGAATAAGGGTGATATATGAGAAGTAATAAGGGTGGACTGTGATTGTACGATGGGATCAGGTTGCGCGCCGCAACAGAATGTAATAAGACTGGAATGTGATTGTCCGGTGGGATCGGGTTGCGCGCCGCAACGAAAGAAATAAGGGTGGATTGTTGAGAAGGAATAAGGGTGGAATATGATTGTGTTTAAATAAGAATCTGTAAAACTCCCAATTGTGTTTGTTTCTGTATCTCTGTGCAGTAATTGTTTGGTTTCTCTGACTGTCTTATATCTTGCGTACTGTTTGATTCTACTTAGAATAAAGTTTGTTCATACATGCTAGTACTATTCAACGGTACCAACGTCCCTTTTTGCCGGGGCGCTACATCTTTTATATGGATGTAGGTGGTTCCATAGCAGGTAGCTCAGTCCGCCGATAGTGGTGCCTCCTCTTCATCCCTTCAGCAGTTTGGTGAGCCCCACTTCCTCTCGGGGCCGTGTGTAGTCTATATCGTCTTCTTTTGTGTATGTTGTGTCATTAAAGGTATAACTGGGGCCTTGTTGCCGGCAGGTTTATGTACAACTCCTAGTACACTTAGAGGCTCTGTAGACACTATGTGGGTTGGTATACATGTATTTTGGGCAGTAGCTGTGTTCGGTCGAAATCTTGGTCCGTATTGGAAAAGTTGTATGTATTATATACATTTTGATTATCAAATGTTGAAGGTTAAAAGAGGAAATGAACTTATGTTGTAAATCGTACTTTGAACTTAAATTGGCTAATTCATATGGAACAATGTATACTATAGACACGGGGCAACGTGTTGGGTAGTAAAGGCAAACCAGGTCCGCTTGACCGGAATCATCCGGTTAGGCGTCGGTCTCGTCCCTTTGTTTTGGGGCGTGAAAATTGACCCATGACAATATGGGGGTTATATATACATATTTATATGTATATATATGTATATGGGATATGAGAAAAGGTTGCAGCGTTATATACGCACCACCACCTGATCAGTTGGTATATGTTGATGATTTTGCCCACAGTGGCCGAGATGATATGATAGGATGCCCTCAGAGGCTTGATGATATTATGTACACCTATAACTATGCATGAAACGAAATTTACACGCACGTGCATGATATTATAAATGTTTCAGGATTTGCAAAGTTATTTAGACTTACAGGCAGAATTCCTTACTCCATGTTTCATATGTGTCTCTTATGTACTGATTTTCATGCCTTACATACTCAGTACATTATTCGTATAGACACCCTATTTCCCGGAGCCTGCATTTCATGCCCGCAGGTGCAGGTAGGCAAGTTGACGGTCCCTCTACTTAGGATCCTTGATCAACGAGAGTTGGCGTGCTCCACTTGATCCGGAGTTTCTTTTGATTTTGGTACGATATGCTTGTATACATATATGGGTATGACGTGTGCTAGTCCCGTCCTTGTACAATTGTATTTCCTATTAAAGGTCTGTGTAGACAGTTATGTATAGTTGGATAGTATGTGTCCTTGTCGACTTCCAGTTTTGGGTATATAGTTGTCTATAGCAGCCTTGCCAGCTCGCCTACTGTATTCTGCATGTATATGTACATATGTCTTTTGGATAGGTTTCCCTCACATATGTTATTCAGGTTTATATCTTAAACGCATGCTTAACGATGTTCGACATGTAGGATTCGGGCACCCGTCGTGACCCATCAGTTTGGGTCATGACAAAAGTGGTATCAGAAAAGTTCTGTCCTAGGGTTGTCTATAGACCGTGTCTAGTAGAGTCTTGCTTATGGGTGTTTTGTGCACCACACTTATAAACATGAGGCTACAAGACATATATGATGTTATCCTCTCTTCTTATCTTAGATCGTGCGATATAAGAATTCATTTTCCTAACGATATGTTATATTTTCAGCGATGCCTCCAAAGACTACAGTCGCTCAACAGGGAAAGTCCGTGGCTCTTTAGATTACTAGTCGAGCGCCACGAGTCACCAGGGCTCGGGGAGAGTCTCATAGTGAGATTCCATCTCAGGCTTCACATACCCCGCCCTCTCCAGGAGAGCTCCGAGGGGCACCAGCTCTAGCGCCCACCCCTGTACGTTCAGCCCCTCAGCGAGATTCACTGGGTCAGGAGACGAGAGATGATATTTAGCTATTAACTCGATTAGTAGTCGCACACGCTCACCGTCAGGAAGTAGGTATTGGTCATGAAGATAGGTCATCAGTGCGAGGGTTCGTGATTTCATTAATTTAGACCCTACGGTATTCATGGGGGAAGATCCAAACGAGGACCCTCAGTATTTATTGATAGAATGCAGAGGACGTTGAGGGTAATGAAGGCCATTGTGACTGACTACGTTGACCTAGCTTCTTATAGACTCCAAGATGTTGCAGATAATTAGTACGAGTCTTGGGAATTGTCCAGAGGTGAGGATTCCCCTCCAGCAGTATGGCATGAGTTTACAGAAGCTTTTCTTCGTCATTATCTGCCACCAGAGCTTAGACGAGCCAGAGTTGATAGGTTCTTGACCCTTCGGCAGGGTAACATGATAGTTCGGGAGTACAGTCTTCAGTTTGATTCATTGGCTAGGTCTGCTCCCACTATTGTATCTAAGATGGAGGATCGAGTTCACCGGTTCGTGATAGGGTTAGAGCCGCACTTGCTTAACGATTGTATGTCGGTCTCACTTCAGGTAGACATGGATATTTCTAGTATTCAGGCATACGCTCAAGGTGTAGGGGAGCGTAAGCAGAAACAGAGGGCCGATTGTGAGCATGAAAGGGACCAGAATAAGAGAAAGAGGTCTTCAGGTCCTTCTAGTGAGTTTCGAGAGTTGGCGTGCTGCACTTGATCAGTGAGAGTTGGCGTGCTCCATTTGATATGGAGATGCTTTTGATTTTGGTATGATATGCTTTTATACATATATGGGTATGGCCTAGTCCCGTCCTTGTACAATTGTATTTTCTATTAGAGGTCTGTAGACAGTTATGTATAGTTGGATAGTATGTGGCCTTGTCGGCTTCCAGTTTTGGGTATAAAGTTGTCTATAGTAGCCTTGCCGGCTCGCCACTGTATTCCGCATATATATGTACATATGTATTTTGTATAGGTTTCCCTCACATATGTTATTCATGTTTTTATCTTAAACGCATGCTTAAGGATGTTCGACATGTAGGATTCGGGTACCCGTCGCGGCCCATCGGTTTGGGTCCTGACACAATTCTTGCTCAATCTTTGAAGATTATCAAGAAAGTCCTCATATTGAAGGTAATAAATTGTACCCTAGTTTTAATTTCGAAAATATAGTAAAAATGGGGGATAATTAGAAAGACAATTATCGGGTGTGGGGTGGATATTTTGTATGCATGTATTCTTAAAGTATGTAGGGAGGTTGTGAATTAAAGATAGTAAAGAATGGGGTGTGGGATGGTGAAGTCTTTCATAAAAAGGGCCTTAAATCCTTAATGCACACTTGGTGGTTGATAAAATTCTCAAATGAGCTAGAACCATGATCATTTCCCTAATTTTAGTTCAATTTGTTATATTTCTAAAATAGATTGGTGTGGCTAAGGTTCCCGGAACATTTTAGAGTATACGAGAGCTCAATTGAGGTTGTTGGCTAAACCCCTTTCTTCTTAGAACCGAATCCCCCGGTGTCATGTAATTGGTGTAAGTCCCAAATTGATCATCATAGGAGGGCTATTCCGAATGTGTTTGTGTTGAAGAATACATGTTCAATATTTATTCTAAATGCTTTATCATGTCATTTTGCCATTTGAGGATGTGTTCAAGATGTGGAATATGTGTTATGAAATATTAAGACTTCATGCCAAAGTTGAATAAAGGTTGTTATTCCAAAGTGTATGAAAAACCTCTATGTGGTTAGGGTTCCCAAATTGCTCACATGTGTACTAATGTCTTGTATGATAGGCCTTAGTGTTGTTGATGATGATAATGATGTTTAATGTAAAAAGAGAAACTGAAATTGTGAAATACAGCCAAGTGCCAAGAATGACTTTATAATTTAGGCCACTCGTGCCAATGTATTGAAAAGATGGGAAAGAAATGTGAAGTGAGATGATTGACTGAAAGGGGTGAGGTCTCTAATGAGATGGCCTAGCCTATCGGACCGTGATCGGACGCCCCGCACACATGGTGGTAACTGTGCTGGAAATGATAATTGAAATTGTGGATATGATTGATGTCTCAAATGAGATGACCTAGCCGATCGGGTCGAGATCGGAATCCGTGTAAGAACAAGGCGGTATTGTGGATTGTGGTATATCGGCACTAAAGACCACCCAACCTAATAACGTGGAAATTGACTTGAAAATCTATGTGATCCTTAACTTGATGTTATAGTGTTATTTGAAGTTCATATTGCATTCTTGACTGTTTCCCCTGTATTACTATTCATTCTATTGAGATGGTTTTTAGTTTTCATACTAGTACTATTCGACGGTACTAACGTCCTTTTTGCCGGGGGCGCTGCATCTTTAAATTGATGAAGGTGGTTCCATACAGACAGTGTTGATCACAGATAGTGGTGCATCCTCTTCCCAGCGGACTCGGTGAGCCCCACTTCATTCCGGGGTCATGTATTGTATCTTTTGTTTATATTATTGTCACGTTTTGAGGTATAGCCGGGGCCTTGTTGCCGACACTATCTTTACACTCTTTTATATCGTTAGAGACTCTGTAGACACTATGTGGGTTGTATATGGGTGCTAGAAAGGTCAAACGGGTTATGTTGTGTTTTGGACTCTTGTTCAACTCAATCATAAGAATGTACGTATTTTGAAACTTAACAATGATATAACAAAATGAAATGATCTAGTAATGTACATATATGATCTCCTACTATTTATTTAAAGAAAACATGACTTCTCTTGATCATAAGTGAGTTGGGTTGAAAATGTCTAACTGGCTTGCTCGACTGGGTCCACTCGATTGAGCGCCATTCACGCTCCCCGAGGTTGGGGCGTGACACGGTGGTAGATCCATATGTTCCATTTGGAACCGAGACACAAACTCTTTGAGCATCTCGTTATCTTTCTGCTTTACCTGGAAGAGGTCCGACTTCCTAGTCTCAACCTTTATAGCTCCGGCTTGTGCTTTAATGAAGAAATCTGCAAGCATGGCAAAAAAATCAATGGAGTTGGGTAGCAAATTATGGTACCATATCATCACTCCCTTTGACAGGGTCTCTCCGAGTTTCTTCAATAACACGGACTCGATCTCATCATCCTCTAGAACATTCCCCTTAATAGGACATGTGTAAGAAGTGACATGCTCGTTGGGGTCGGTCGTTCCATTATACTTGGGATTTTCCGGCATGCATAAATTCTTGGGAATTGGTTTAGGAGCCGCGCTCGGGGGGAAGGGCTTTTGCATGAACTTCTTTGAATCCAAACCCTTCAAAATCAGTGGTGCCCCCTGAATTTGATCAACCATAGAATTATAGGTTTTTACCTTCTTGTCATTTGCTTTAAATTTTTTCTCCACCGATTCAACTCGCTTTTTCAGATCCTCGAGCATCTTCATGATTGCGAGGTTAGTCCTTGACGCCGATTCGGCCCTAAGAACAACTTCCTGCAATGGCTCGGGCTCGACCCTTCTCGGTGCATGGTTCTAGTTTTTGAGTTGTGATATTGCAGCTTGTTGAGCCTACAACATTTCGAATATCACTCGAAGGCTGATCCTTTCTTCTTTTCCACCTTGTGCGCTCTGACCTGCTGATTGAACGTCTCTGTGGACACTACTCTCGGGGTCGACGGCCAAATTTGAATTAATGGCAACATAGGAACTCACGTCGATTGGGTCTACAACTGGGACTCCATCGAGGTCAACTCGAGGCACCTCTTTCTCTATGGTGACTATGTTGTTATTTTTTCCATAGAGACCAAGGCCATTGTCTATGTGTGTGGGTGCTGCTTAAGAGTTTGACATGTTGATCCTGGAATCAAAGATACTGATAAGAACAAGTATAAAATAGTGTGTGTTACGAAAGTTAGTACCAAGCAATCACTATTATTCTTAGCCCCACGGTGGGCGCCAAACTGTTTACCCTAAAAACGGATAACAATTGAATTTATATGTGGTTTTAAAGACACATGATTTCGCTTGGCACTAACTGAGAAAATATACAAATTGATATTGAAATTTACTATAAAGATAAATAAAAGCAAACCAAATGAGATGTGCACTTTTGGCCCTCGAGCTAAGTTATCCTCGAACTAAATGAATAAGCAAATGAGATATGAACAAAGTAACAGAGTATTGAGAACTTAAAGAAAAGAGTGGTGTATTGCTTTTTATTGTGTGAATATGATGCCTTTACAAATGATTAGACCACCTTTATATAGTAGGGGAGTCCTACTTATGATACAACTCTAAATATAGTAGGAAATCCTATGATTGGCTAATTAATCAGCTCATCTTGATACGTTCTGAGATTTCTGCCGTGATCCTTGCTCGATTACGGATATTTCTATTACCGTTACTTGACTAGATAAACTTCAATCGGGCTTGCTCGATCTCTATTTTACTGGATCTCGATCTTGGCCGATCTCTACCTTGATCGGCTCATGGATTACGAGCTCAACAACTATGGCTCGAAATAACACGAGGCCGAACCTTGACCTATAATGACCCATCCTCGATTAGTCATAAGAAGGACAGGACCGTTCTGAGCGTATACGGTGACTAAAGTGGACACTTAAAATTCAAGATAGTATTTCATCCTTTCCAGATATTGGTGCCACTCTGTAGTATTAACATGCATGCCCTCAATCTTGTCTGTAACTGCTATTTTTATGTACTAAGTTGTAATATATGTGAAGAACAAGAATATTCAAATACTACTCTTCATCTGCCTTGTCACGACCCATAATCCGAATCCGGGTCTTGATGGCGCCCAACGACGGGGTTAGGCAAGCCAACACAATTTACACTAAGTGATACCCTTCCCATCTAATTAACCAAGTCAAAGATTTCCAGTTTATAACAACTAACATGATACTAGCCTTGAGTGAGGGTAAAGTCATAATAGATACAAGCCGAAATAAAACATACACATGCATGTACAACCCGAACCCAAAAGATATACATATACATTACGCGTGTGTGCCAGGAACTAGTGTCACGAGTGTCATGAGCAACTACTGAATATACAATGACTACAATATATACAGAGTCTCCGTCTGAATGAAATGGACGGAGAAATATAACAAAAGAGCTCCAGGGTGCTGCTAGGAAGTCGCCGAGAAAGCAGCTCACCGTGAAGTATGACCACGCAATCAATATCTAGCACCGGCCTGATAATCAGATGCGCCAGCCTCCGGACCTGTACAGTCAAGTACAGAAAGGAAAAGAAAGTGCAACATGAGTACATATTAAATAAATATGTATCCAGTGAGTATCCCGCCTAAACTCGAAGAAGTAGTGACGAGAGGTCGACTCGATACTCACTAAGGTCCAGCAGTGATAACATATGATAGAATATGATGAAATATAGTAGGCATGTCAGTGAAATAAGAAACGAGTATATATATATCAAAAGCAGGAAAAGAATCCAAACAATTTCTGAACTAAACAATAAAGCATTTTCAAGGTAAGACCACCGAACGAAACAAAATCACAGATTCTTAGATACGCCGTGGCGTACGACTAGCTCCCATAAGGTACCTTCTACACTCGCCGTGGCATGCGGCCCGATCCCATATTCATTTCAATTTCTTTTCAACACTGTCGTGGCGTACGACCCGATCCCATATATTTCAATTACTTTCAAATTCCGCCGTGGCGTACGACCCGCTCCCATATTTTCACAATTTCTTTTCAATTCCGCCGTGGCGTACGGCCCGCTCCTATATTTTCATAATTTTTTTTAATTCCGCCGTGGCGTACGACCCGCTCCCATATATTTTTATTTCAATAAAGCCTCAGAAGAATAACATGATGCAAAACATAATTTCATAGTACATATGGCGTTACGATAAATCATATGAAGCATTACAAGGAAAACATATCAGGTACAAGAAAAGGCATATAAAACATTACGTGAAAAGCATACAAGGCATGATGTGGGCCTAACTACCCGGACATAACAACAATAGCCGCTACGTACGGACTCTCGTCACTCGGCGCGTACGTAGCCCCCAAACAATTTACACATAGCATATACATCACCTATGGGGACAATTCCCTCTTACAAGGTTAGAAAGGAGACTCACCTCGTGTCGAATCTACCCCTCGGACCACAATTTGCGCCCAAAACTCCGAACTCTATACTCGGGGACTAGCAACTAGTCAAAAGGTATACAATAACATCAATGCATGCACAATGTGATAAATTATCCTAGCTATTCAATAAGATCGCCATTCCTCAAGAATTCCCAATTTCCAACCCTGGTCTCTCATGATCAAATTCCGAAAATTCTCGAATGGATCACTCACCCATAGCCTAAAGATCACTAAGGTGCGATTTCTACTTGAAGTCATGGCTAAAATGGAAAATCACGGAATCCTCAAGAACCTTTAAATTACTACCTAATTCTATGGTTTTTAGATGATTTAGTAGTGAATTTAACTAAGAATTAATGTTTGAAACTAGTAAAACTATGGAATTTACTTACCTCAATAACAGTGGTGGAAGGTCCCTTGAAGAGCTCTCTAAAAACTTGAGGAGGAAAATGAAAATGGAGGAAAAATGCTAAGTCCCGTATTTTTATAAAACAGCCTAGGGATTTCTTAACTGCGATCGCGACAAGGGGAATGCGATCGCGAAGGCCATCTGGCCAGACCTCTGCGATCGCGGCAGAGGTCCTGCGATCGCAAAGGCCAACTGGCCATACCTCTGCGATCGCGGCAGGCGTCTTGCGATCGCAAAGAACAAACTCACTCGGCCCAGACGCGACTCTATGCGATCGCGAAAAAAAAGTTGCGATCGCGAAGGTGTGGAACCCAGACCTCTGCGATCGCGAAGGGGAAGCTGCGATCGCAGAGAACAATCAACAGCCCAGCAAAATCCTTCTCCG
>ML289483.1:2345-25878 GCA_005239495.1 Nicotiana undulata
GAATGTTTTCCTTTTTCAGGGAAAGGACCACAAGGAAGGAATAATCAAGTGCTCGAGATCTCATTCTTCAAACGCTCAAACACTTAGGGGACTATACAGTATGGAAGGCAAAGATGAAGCAAAGAAGACTATCAAAAAGTCAAAACTCGATCCTAAAAAACCGTTCACCCAACAAGTCAAGTGACACGAGCAAAAGAATTGAAGACTACGGCACGAGAATTGCGAAAGCCTACTCTGAAAACCCTCGAACCATGTTCAGGTTAGAAGGAAAAATATTAGCTACGAAGAAGAAATGTACATCTCTTATACAAAAAACTGTTACATCTAAAACAGTTAGGGATAGAAGATCATCATCATTATACTTAGCCAAAACTGTTGTAATCAAACCAATTACGAAATCTTTGTACTCAAATAGAAAACTGTTATTCAAATAAAAACAGTTACGGATGAAAGATCAAAACCCTTGTATATATTCTCAAAACTGTTATCAAATAAAACAGTTACGGATTACAATACATTTCTCTCGTACTTACAACTGTTGCAAATAAAACAGTCATGGGAAAAAACCCAATACTTACAGAAACTGTTACTAATGAAAAATAGTTACTTCCTTGTATTAACTCGAAAAAACTGTTATCTACTAAAAACAGTTACGAAATACAAGTGATTATTAAATCTGTTAAAACAAAACAGTTGCAACATGAGTTTTAGATGACAAACGTAACACATGTAAAATGTTGCGAAAGTTCAAGCAAAAACCTCTCACAAAAATATTCTTAAAACATGTGGAAAATTCCTATTACTCTATTGCATTTTCAATGAAGTTGAGACGTCTTCTTCATTAAAACATTAATTAAAAGGGGCCCTAATTCACAAACAAAGGCTAAAGCTTATACTACACCCATCATAAAAGGGTTCAAAGTAAAGCACATCTTTATGCAAAGAAAAGAGGTACGAACAAAAACCTCAGCAAAAGCGATAGACTTGAGTAAAGAGTAAGGCTCAAAAGTCACAAAAGTCTCAAAAAAAGCATTGTATTAATATAAAAGCGGCTAAGTAAAAAACTAAGTGCTAAACTAAGTACTTAGCCGCATAAATATGTACATTTTTTAGATGCCCCTAAGTTTTCAGTTGGGGACTTTAGAAATTTCAAACTTACTCCCGATGGAGCTGGGAGTAATTACACCAATCCAACAAAAAGTAAAAAAAGGGGGGGATGACTAAAAAGTCTTCATTCTTGAGGAGGAGGAGGAGAGCCAGCTTCTTCTTCTAGAGGGTCGTCCGTTGCTTCATCAACCGGAGAGAGATCAAGGCCTTGATGAGTCTTATCTATAGCTTCTTTAGACTTTGCAATCTCAGCATCAAGATCGAAGCCTACTTGACTCATCTCCATCAGTGTGTCATGGCGAGNACTTCAAAGGTGCGACTGACTCCTCCAGATTCTGTACGTTCGCCAAGGCTCCACGGAGATCTTCTTGGGCTTGGGAGATTACGTACGAGTTCTCCAGAATACTCTTCTTTTCGCCCCAACAAATCCTTCAAGTACCGGATCTCTTCCGTGGCTTTTGACAGCTGCTCAGCAAATGAAGATTCAAGAGCATCCTTGTCTTTATTAACTTGGCTGAAAGAAGCCTTTTCCACTGCTAGCTCTCCTTTGACGGTCTTCAGCTGGTCCTTTAAGGTATCCCTCGCATCTTCCAGAGCTACCATCTCTATTTGAAGGCTTTCATATTGTGCTTTAATATCATCAAGCCCACGCAACACTTGCAACTCTTTTTCATAATTGGAGATTCTCTTCATAAGCTCCAAACCAATAAGGTGCGTCTGCAAAAAACAGTAAAACAATTAAAAGTGTTAAACTGTTAATTAAGAAACAATATATGTGCAAAAGGTCTTTTAAAAAGTACATACCTTTAAGGAATTGTGCACCACCTCATTAGCCCAAGTAAGAGATGCATGGCTGTCAAGTTTGGCTCTTTCTTCGGAGCCAATTAAAGGCTTGAGCCACATTTCCGGCTCACCGGTACTAATCTTCTTAAAGAGGCTTCCACCAGCTGGAACCTCAATCATGACTCATCTCATCTCCCTGCTGGAAGACCCTTCTTCTATAATAGAAGGCACGGAAGCAGGGACAGAAGGAGCAGCAGAAGAGACAGAAGGGCCGGGAGCCAAAAGAGCCACGGGCGCTTCAATAGAGACGGACGAAAGGGAAATTGAGGAGATAATAGAAACTGAAGGAGGAACAACAGCAGTAACCTGGGGAGTAGAAATAGCAGCAAAGCGCGGGTAAATAGTAGCTAAGGGAATATCAACAGGGTCCATGTCAAACCCTTCCTGAAACAGACGCTCGGTAGGGTCTCGAGCTGGGGACTGGGACTGAGATTGATCACGAGAAGAAGAAGTCCTGGTAGCCAACACGGAAGAAAGAGGTGCGGGAGTAGACTCGTCGTCCAAAACTACCCGCCTTCTTCTCACCCGGTGCATTAAATCACCTTCTTCTCGACCTACATCTTCCCCTCCAGAGCGGGGATCTTGGACTTTCCTTTTTGAAGCACTGGTCAGAATATCCTGGGCATGAGATAATAACATCCTCGAAAGTGATGAAGATGTCCACCGGGTAGAAAATCCTATCAGAAAAGAGAAAGAGTTAATAAAAAAAACTCAAGTAAGAAAAGGAGTGAGAAAAACTCTACTTACCATGGGTCTTGACAATCCACTTGTACTTTGCCGAAAAGTACTTCCAGGATCTTTCCTCGGCAGGAGCAGCAGTCAACATTCTTTCTACCCAACTGCGAATGTCGGAGACATTCTCGACAACATTCATAGTTGCTGTAAATAAGAGGAAAACAGATACGGTGTTAGAAACACAAAATAATTTTATGTAAATAAAACAGGTGGAAATCAAAGTACTTACGTGCACGATTCCACTTCTCAGGGAAGGGAAGATTACTTTCACCCACTAAAACAGCAGTGGGAACAGCCACGTACCTAAGGTACCAACCTCTGTCTTTGTCATCGCCATGGGTTACTAAAACCCTCTTACTCCGGGCAACCAGAGTAAAAACCCCTTGACGGAATAAAGCAAGAGAATATAAACGCATCAGATGATGAAAGGTAAAAGGGACAGAAACCCTTGAAGCTAGAACTCTCAGGCAGGCAACAACACGCCATACTAAAGGACCAACTTGTCCTAGGCAAATGTTGAAAAAAATGACAAAATGCTATGATAACAGGGTCAACAGGAGGCTGAAATCCTAATGTGAAAGGGCAAGAAAAACTCGTCTTGTAAGACGTAATTCTTTGAGTATCACTTGGCACAAGAATGGGAACATTAGACTCCCAAGAGCATTCCCTACGAACGACAGGAAGATGACCTACAGTAATGATGGTAGCATATTTGTCGACACTATCTAAAGAAGAAGCCTGTTCGGCGATAGGAGAATTTACATCTGGGAAGACTATCTCAGCAGGAATGATTTCATCAACTCTGGGTTCATGAAAATCATCCTTGTTCCTAGAAACAGAATGGGAAGATCTACCTCTCGGAGAAAACAACGACCTAGCGGAGGAAGGGGAAATTAAATGAGAGGAAGAACCTCTGGTAGAGGTACGTCCCAGGCTCCTTAGTCGGCCACCTCTCCGACTCCTAGACAGAACAGAGGAAGAAGCCAAAGCTTCAACGTCAATAACCTTTTCAGGTTGACCTAAGGAAGACATATTTATAAAAGCAAAGAAGAAATTCTTTCACAAAGAAAAGATTAAGTTATGGAAGTTTTTTGTACTAAGGAAGAAAAGAAGACGGCTATTTATACCTAATGGAGACCGTCAAAACATGGAAAGGTAATGATGGAAAGTCATAATTAAAGATGTCACTTCGGGACTGATGCAGCCGCAAAAAGCCCTAAAAGGCGCCGGGTCATTTTAGAACCAATCAGAAACGAACACGTGGAAGAAGCATTAAATGGAAGTGATGTACGACGCATGCGCCCATAAAAGAATACAAAGTTTCGAGGTAAAGCGGCGGTAAAATATTCCCGCCATAAATGTGTATCCAATTACCAAGTATTATACGCTCAATACATGGCAAGTGGGGGGACTATCTGTACTGGTAAAAAATATAGCCTCATACGTGTACAAATTTTGGATGACTCAGCCAGCCAGGTGGACCAAATAAAACATCAAACGTGGACACGGGATAAAAAGGTACGGTCAATGCAAGGAATTAGCCGCGGAAAGATCATCAAAGAAGAAGAGACACGGTCACAACGAATCCGGACACAATAATGGGCCGATTCGAAGATCAGCAATCAATGTCTTGTACGTTATGTAACTCCTAAAATAACAGTTACTATTCACCATTGTAACGCCTCATTAATGTAATAATTAATCATTAAATAGGCAATCATGACAGAAATTCAAAAGTTGTACTAGGAGAATATCTCTATAAAAGGGATAAAAATGTAACAAAGAGGATCATCTGATTTCTCAGATATTAAGCTATTTTATTCTTTATTGCTCTCGAAATTATTGCTACTTTATTCTTTATTTTATTAATTCGATTATCAGTAACCCGAGTTTATCCTAAATTAAGCTTTAGTCAAAGGATCTTATTCTTTGGTTAAATAAATAAACCTTTCCAAACAATGAGTCATGCACAATATTACCATGGTCATTTAGTTCAATTAAATCAATTCATAACTCCTTTCTCATCACTTGTTACACGGCCATTAGCAGTTAGATACATTCACACATTTGGGTTCGTTACCATTCTTTCATACCAACATATTCAAGCATTTAACGACCTTACACATGATAGAGTAATCACAAGAAATCACCTTCCGCTATTTCACTTAACATGGTAATCGACTAAGAAAATCAGAAAATGAAATCTTACACCTTAACATAGTCGGACAATCAATTCACATATACTCATCAAGAAACCCATACCAAATGCTTGGACACCACAAGGTGACTCTACGAAGATTAAAGTTAGCCATACACACCTCGAATCGAAATTCCTCTTTAATATCTATCACAATTCACCGAACCGTCTAGCACCGTCAATCTAGTCCACAATGTGACATATTTTAACTTAGAATTAGGAACCTTGAATTCATTTGAGAATTTTATCAAACACCATGTGGTCCCTTAGATTAACTAAACCCTCTTTAGTGAAAGATTACTCTAACTAGCTTCCTTTTACTAGGTCATGGAAGATTATACACATGCATGCAAGTCTTATCTTTTATTTTCAAGAACCAACCTATGTGTGTTTCGTTCTCACTAAAATCTGAGAATTAAAAGGAAAATTGGGTGGGGACTTACCTTTTAGAGTGAAGAAGATGAAGATTATTCGATAATTTTCGGGCATGAGTGATGTTTGAAGAATCAATTTGGGGAAGATGGGGACTTCTCTCTCTAGAACCCACTCTCACTTCTCTCTATTTTGTTCAGATGCATGTTAAAAATGAAGGGGAGGGGTGTTTCATTAAACTGGGGGTCCGGTGCAAAATTAGAAATCAAAAAGCCCCAAAGCAGGAAATGCGGTCAGGAATGCGATCGCATTCCTGCTATGCGGTCCGCATTACTGTCGCATAAATGGTCCTCAAATAAGCCAAAAATAAAACCGGACTGCCCAGGTATGCGACCACTATGCGGTCCGCATACCTGTTATGCGATCGCTTAGTGCGTCGCATAACCTCTTCCCCAAAAATAGAGGTGCAAGAATGCGACAGCTATGCGGTCCGCATTTCCAAAATGCGATCGCATCTTGGGCCGCATAGTTGTCCTCAAATTGGACAGAAAGATGTCCAGGTATGTGACCACTATGCGGTCCACATACCTGTTATGCGAACGCATAGTGTGTCGCATAATAGCGCAATTCTGGAAAATTTTGTGTTTTAAGTCTCGGGGTACTTTTTACTTCAAAAAGGTCTGTTTTTAAGAATTTCTACTGTTATAACAACATAGGGATCTATTCGGGCATTATTTTTAGACATGAAATTTTACGGGTCTTTACATCCTCCCCCACTTAAAATCATTCGTCCTCGAATGAGGATCGGGGGAATCATTTTGGACCACACAATATGCTAACCCCCAATTTTCACTAACTTCGATATTTTCTGAAAATCTCGCCAGAGTTTCCTTTGTAATTAGGCCTATCTACCTATCAGAGAGCCCCCGAAACACATTGTTAACCAGATTTCACACATTTTCAATTACTCCAACAACTCGCACATAATTCAGTTATCCCATCAAATCGTATACAATTCAATTACTTCAACATGCTTACACATAATTCAGTTAAACCAGAACTTGCATTTCATTTAACTATCACATGAATTGCACATAATTTAGCTTACTTCAAGGAGTTTCACATTACCCGAATAATCACAATATGCACAATTATGGCACAACTTGAGAAGTTACAATAGTAAGGAAATTAGAAGAGTGAAGTGTTCTTGCACAAAATTAAACACAAAGGTGTATTTGCTTAGAGATGGCAGTTCTCACGATCACTACTAGACTTATTCAAAAAATGGGGATATTTTTCTTTCATTTCAATTTTCGCTTCCCGCGTGGCTTCCTCGACTTGCTGACTTCGCCATAACACTTTAACAGAAGCAATTTTTTGTTTCCAAATCTACGGACTTGCCTATCAAGAATAGCAACCGGAACCTCTTCATATGACAATGCTTCATTAATTTCAATGGTCTCAACTGGCACGATGGCAGCTGGATCTCCAATTACCTTCTTTAGCATGGATACATGAAACACTGGATGCACTAATGACATTTCAGGGGGCAAGTCCAGACTATACGTTACTTTCCCTATCCTTTGAGCGATTCAATATGGCCCGACATACCTCGGACTCAAATTCCCTTTATTTCCAAACTGCATGACTCCCTTCATAGGAGATACCTTCAAGAATACCCAATCATCTACTTGAAACTCCAAATCTCTACGACGAACATCCGCATAGGATTTCTGACGACTCTGGGCATTTTTCATCCTTTCCTGAATGACTCTAACTTTTTCCATAGCTTGATGCATAAGATCCGGTCCTAGCAGTTTTGCCTCACCAACCTCGAACCATCCGATCGGAGACCTACACCTCCTTTCGTACAATGCCTCAAATGGAACCATCTGAATACTAACATGGAAACTGTTATTGTAAGCAAACTCTATAAGCGGCAAGTGATCATCCCATCTACCCTTGAAATCTAATATACAAGCTCGCAACATATCTTCAAGCGTCTGAATAGTCCGCTCCGCTTGACCATCCGTCTGTGGGTGGAAAGTTGTACTGAGATTCACCTGAGTACCCAAACCTTGCTGAAATTTTCTCCAAAAGTTAGCTGTGAATTGGGCCCCTCGATCCGAGATAATAGAAACTGGAGTGCCATGGAGTCTGACTATTTCTTTGATATACAACTGAGCGTACTGTTCTGCAGTATCGGTTGACTTGAATGGCAAGAAATGCGCCGACTTCGTGAATCGATCCACTATTACCCAAATTGAATCAAACTTGCGCTGAGTGCAGGGTAACCCTACCACAAAGTCCATATTGATCATTTCCCATTTACACATCGGTATTTCCATAAGCTGCATCAACCCACCGGTCCTCTGATGATCGGCCTTCACTTGCTGACAATTCGGACACCTAGCCACAAAGTCCGCCACACCTCTTTTCATACCATTCCACCAATAAATCTCCTTGAGATCGCGATACATCTTTGTAGAACCTGGGTGAACAGAATACCTGGAATTATGAGCCTCTGCCATTACCCTCTACCGAAGATCATCCACATCCGAAAAACATAATCTCCCTTGACACCTCAAGACACTGTCATCATTGCCGAGTAAAAATGCTGAAGTCCTGTGATTCAAAATTGCCTCTCTCAACTATACCAATGTTGGATCTCTGAATTACTTTTCCTTGACTTCCGCTACAAGCGAAGACTCCGCTCCATTACGCACCACGACATTCCCCTCATCTGAGGTCGAAAGACAGACCCCAAGACTGGCCAACTGATAAACCTCCCGAGCTAAAGGCCTCTGACCGGCTTCCAAATGTGCCAAGCCCATGGATTTTCGACTAAGAGCGTCGGCTACCACATTTTCCTTCCCTGGATGGTAAAACATATTCATATCATAATCTTTGAGCAATTCCAACCACCTCTGATGCCTTAAGTTCAACTCCTTCTGCTTGAATAAATACTGAAGACTCTTGTGGTCTGTGAACACGTTCACATGGACCCCATAAAGATAATGCCGCCAGATTTTCAATGCAAACACCACCGTTGCGAGCTCCAAATCATGCGTCGAATAATTCTTCTTGTGATTCTTGAGCTTCCTTAAAGCATACGCTATAAATTTACCACATTGCATCAACACACACCCCAAACCAACTCTTGAAGCATCAAAATAAACCACGAATCCTTCTGTACCTTCTGGCAAGGTCAACACCGGTGCCGAAGTCAATCTTGATTTCAATTCCTGAAAACTCTTTTCACAAGCATCGAACAACTGAAACTTAATTGCTTTCTACGTCAGCTTAGTCAGTGGGGAGGCGAGGGTAAAGAATACCTCCAAAAATCTTTGATAATACGCAGCTAAACCCAAGAAATTGTGAATCTCTATCGGGGTCGTTGGTCTAGGACAATCCTTTACCGCTGCAATCTTTTGGGGATCAACCCGGATCCCTTCCCTGGAAACAACATGGCCCAAAAAGGTGATTGATTCTAGAAAAAACTCACATTCTGCAAAACTGCCCTGAGGTGATTAGCATGATCTTCCCGACTTCGCGAATAAACAAGGATGTCATCAATGAAGACTATTACGAAGGAGTCAAGAAACGGCTTGAAAATCCGATTCATAAGATCCATAAAAAGCTGCTGGGGCGTTGGTTAGCCCAAAAGAAATTACCAGAAATTCAAAGTGCCCATAACGAGTCCTGAAGGCAGTCTTAGGAATATCCTGATCCCTGATCTTTAACTGGTGATACCCGGACCGTAAATCAATCTTTGAGAAGAATCTAGCACCTTGCAATTGCTCGAACAAGTCATCTATCTGAGGCAATGGATATTTGTTTTTGATAGTGACCTTGTTGAGCTGCCGATAATCAATACACATCCGAAGCGATCCATCCTTCTTTCTGAAAAAAAGAATCGGTGCGCTCCAAGGTGACACACTTGGCCGAATGAAACCCTTTTCTAATAGATCTTTAAATTGTTCTTTTAACTCCCTCAATTCTGCTGGCGCCATCCTGTAAGGTGGAATAGATATTGGTTGCGTATCTGGCAATACATCAATCCCGAAATCGATCTCTCTATCTGGCGGAATCCCAAGAAGCTCATCTGGAAACACTTTAAGAAACTCATTCCCAACCGACACGGACTCGGGAGCAGGCACCTCTGAAGCAGTGTCCGCAACCCGGACCAAATGATAGATGAACCCCTTCCATATCATCTTGGAGGCTTTAAGATAGGAAATAAACCTGCCCCTCGGCACAACATCATTCCCTTTCCATTCAATAACGGGCTCATTAGGTAACTCGAGCCTCATAATTCTGGTTCGGCAGTCGAATTTAGCAAAGAATGAGTAGAGCCAATCCATCCCCATGATAACATCAAAATCCACCATTCCTAGCTCAATAAGATCGGCCGTGGTATCTCGACCACACACCGTGACAATTCCTATAGACTCGCGCGGCCGTGATAGAATCACCAACTGGAGTCGACACAGAGAACGACTCATGAAGTTGTTCGGGTTTTATCCCAAAACTTGAAGCAATAAATGGAGTAACATATGACGATGAAGATCCGGGATCAATACGAGCATAAAAATCATGTGTTTGAACAATCAGAATACCTGTGAAAACGTCTAGAGAATCCTCCGCACTCTGGCGACCACTCAAAGCAAAGAATCGGCTGGGTCCCCCTTGAGCCCGTGCTCTACCCCTAGCTGCACTGCGCCCTGCTGAAGATGGAGGGCATGCTGAAGATGTAGCGGCCGAAGAACTAGACGGCTGAGCAGTACCTCTACTTATGCCCTGACTGGGCGCACGCCAATCTCGCTGAACATGGCCCCTCACTCCGCATCGATAGCATACCGGGATATCCAGGTAACAAGGCTTAGAATGGAACCTCCCACACTTAGGGCATGGGGCCCTCCGCTGCTGCTGGAACCTCCCACCATAACGACCTGACTGATGGAACCTCCTGTTGTCTGAACCGGGTCCAAAGTGACCTCCCTGCTGATAACTGTGCCCTGATGGTGGTGCGCTGGTTGAGGACTGAGCATAGGACTGAGATGGTCCTGGCGACCATCTCCCAAGGGTTGATCTCACACCTCCAACTGAACTCCCAAGGTTACCCGCTGACCGGGCCCTACTACTACTCTCCCCCTCTATTGTTATCTTCAATTTCCGAGCCACCGTAGCCTGGGTGAATCCAACAATCTCAACATAGTTCATATCTGAGTGCAAAGCAGTTGTAGCAGTCTCATTGACAACCAAGGGACCAAGGCCCTAAACAAACTGACGAACTCTGGCCTCCATAGTCGGCATCATGTGGGTAGCATACTTGGAGAAGCGCACAAACTCCATATGGTACTCCCACACACTCATGTTGCCCTACTTAAGGACCTCAAACTCTGCAGCACGGGCTGCCCGAGTCTCGGCAGGCAAGAAATGATCCATGAAAGCATCCACAAACTCATCCCACCTCGCCGAAGGGCTCCCCTCTCCACGGGAACTCTCCCACATCTCAAACCATGAATAAGTCGTTCCCTTCAACTGATAGGAAGCTAACTCAACTCCCTTTGTCTCAGTAGCCCTCATAACCCGGAGAGTCTTGTACATTTCATCTATAAAATCCTGAGGGTCGGCCTCTGGGTCGGTGCCTGTGAACTCTGGAGGGGCTAACCGCAGAAACTAGTTGATCCTGGAACCCGAAGAATCCCCTTGCTCGCTAGAGGAAGCAAGGGAAGCATGTGATCTTTGGGCCTGGGAGGCCATTAACTGAGTTAACATCTGAATAGCTCTCCTGAGGTCCCCATCAGAAATATCGGGACCAGAAGCTGGGACTGAAGAAGGATCAGGAACATCAGCGGGAGGGACTTCAGCACCCTCCGCTAGAGCAGGAATTGGAACAGTTTGGCCTGGAATGGAAGGGTCAGGCAGATTCAGGGTCGGGGAATCATTCTCACCCGCACCGTCAAATAAGGAATTTATGGCCACACTTGGGGTGGCATTGGCCTCTAGGCGGAGCCGAGCTCTCTTCTAGGGTTCCATTTACTGAAAATGAGGACAATGCACGAGTTAGATAAAGATATTCTCACCTTCCACTTCATCGCACGATACAGAGTAACAATGAAAGGGTATTTCCCTAAATGTCCATGCAACCCCTAATTATAGATGTGGTCGACAACACACCGATAAGAAGGGCTCTACTAGACACGGCTCCGAGACATCCTAGGACACTTTTAAAACCTTAGGCTCTGATACCAAGTTTGTCACGCCACAAAATCGAGGGACCAGACCGGCGCCTAACCAGGTGAACCCAGTCAAGCGGACCTGGATTGCCTTTCCTACCCAACGTATTACCCCGTGTTCATAACATAAATTATTCCATATGAGTTAGCCAATTTAGATTCAAAGTACAATTTACAACATAATTCCATTTTCCTCTTTTAACTTTCAACAATAGATAATCCAAACATACAAGTTACATACGACATTTCTTATATGATCGACAATTTTTTTACGAGTGAGTACAACTACCGCCCATAATATACATAAATACAACCCACACAGTGTCTTCGGAGCCTTTAAGAGTACTAGGAGTTTTACATAAACTTGTCGGCAACACGGCCCCGGCTATACCTATTTACAACATAAGAAAAAGAAAATGATATAGTGCACACACGGCCCCGGGAGGAAATGGGGCTCACCAGAACTACTGAAGAGATGAAGAAGAGGCACCAATAACGGCGGGCTGAACTACCTGCTATGGAACCACCTACATCCATATAAAAGATGTAGTGCCCCCAGAAAAAGGGACGTTAGTACCGTTGAATAGTACTAGTATGTATGAACAAACTTTACTCTAAGTAAAATCAAACAATACACAGGTAGGAGACATTTAAAGGAACCAACAAGTAGTGCACAGATACAGAAACAACCACAATTAAGAGTTTCACAGATTCTTATTTCTGCACAATCACATTCCACCCTTATTCCTTCTCAACAATCCACCCTTATTACTTCATGTCGCGGCGCGCAACCTGATCTCACCGGACAATCACATTTCAGCCTTATTATATTTTGTTGCAGCGCGCAACCCGATCCCACCGTACAATCACATTCCACCTTTATTACTTCTCACATATCACCTTTATTCCTCATGTTGCGGTGCGCAACCCGATTCCACCGGACAATCACATTTCATAGCAACAATAACAGCCCACAATTACATCACAAGGATTCATATCATCAAGAGTACAATTTCATAACCACCAAACAATCATGTGTTCACAATAGTCTTTATCAACCATTAATTCAATCACAAAGATTTTCATCATCAAGAATATAAATTCATTACATCCAACAATCCGTATGAAATTAGACCACAATAAACCTTGCCAAACAATGAGTCATGCACAATATTACAATGGTCATTTAGTTCAATTAAATCAATTCATAACTCCTTTTTCATCACTTGTTACATGGCCCTTAGCACTTAGATACATTCACACATTTGGGTTCGTTACCATTCTTTCATACCAACATATTCAAGTATTTAACGACCTTGCACATGATAGATTAATCACAAGAAATCAACTCTCGCAATTTCACTTAACATGGTAATCGACTAAGAAAATCAGAAAATAAAATCTTACACCTTAACATAGACGGACAATCAATTCACATATACTCAGCAAGAAATCCATACCAAATTCTTGGACACCACAAGGTGACTCTACGAAGATTAAAGTTAGCCATACATACCTCGAGTCAAAATTCCCCTTTAATATCTATCACAATTCACCGAACCGTCTAGCATTGTCAATCTAGTCCACAATGTGACATATTTTAACTTAGAATTAGGAACCTTAAATTCATTTGAGCATTTTATCAAACACCATGTGGTCCCTTAGATTAACTAAACCCTCTTTAGTGAAAGATTACTCTAATTAGCTTCCTTTTACTAGGCCATGGAAGATTATACACATGCATGCAAGTCTTATCTTTTATTTTCAAGAACCAACCTATGTGTGTTTCATTCTAACTAAAATCTGAGAATTAAAAGGAAAATGGGGTGGGGACTTACCTTTTAGAGTGAAGAAGATGAAGATTACTCGATAGTTTTCGGGCCTGAGTGATGTTTGAAGAATCAATTTGGGGAAGATGGGGACTTCTCTCTCTATTTTTTTCAGATGCATGTTAAAAATGAAGGGGAGGGGTGTTTTATTAAACTGGGGGTCGTGTGCAAAATTAGAAATTAAAAGTCCCCGAAGCAGGAAATGCGGTCAGGAATGCGATCGCATTCCTGCTATGCGGTCCGCATTTCTATAGCATAAATGGGCCAAAAATAAAACCGGACTGCCCAGCTATGCGACCACTATGCGGTCCGCATACCTGTTATGCGATCTCATAGTGCGTCGCATAACCTCCTCCGCAAAAATGGAGGTGCAAGAATGCGACAACTATGCGGTCCGCATTTCCAAAATGCGATCGCATCTTGGGCCACATAGTTGTCCTCAAATTGGACAGAAGGCTGTCCAGGTATGCGACCACTATGCGGTCTGCATACCTGTTATGCGATCGCATAGTGCGTCGCATAACAGCGCAATTCTGGAAAATTTTGTGTTTTAAGTCCCAGGGTACGTTTTACTTCAAAAAGGTCTATTTTTAAGAATTTCTACTATTATAACAACACAGGGACCTATTCGGGCATTATTTTTTGACATGAAATTTTACGGGTCTTTACACAGACCGACAGGCAGTCGGAGTGGACTATTCAGATCTTAGAGGACATGTTACGCGCCTGTGTGATAGATTTTGGTTGTTCATGGGATCAATTTCTGCCACTAGCGGAGTTTGCATATAATAATAGCTACCAGTCCAGTATTCAGATGGCCCCGTACGAAGCTTTATATGGAAGGAGGTGTAGATCTCCGGTTGGTTGGTTCGAGCCCGGTGAGGCTAGGCTATTAGGCACATATTTGATTCAGGATGCGTTGGAGAAGGTGAAGTTGATTCAGGAGCGACTTCGCACGGCGCAGTTTAGGCAGAAGAGTTATGCGGACCGGAAGGTCCGGGATGTGTATTTTATGGAAAGTGATAAGGTACTGCTGAAGGTATCACCCATGAAGAGTGTTATGAGGTTCAGAAAGAGGGGAAAGCTGAGTCCACGATTTATTGGTCCTTTTGAGGTGCTTCAGAAGATTGGAGAGGTGGCTTATAGACTTGCCTTGCCACCCAGCTTGTCGAGTGTTCATCCGGTATTTCATGTGTCGATGCTCCGGAAGTATGTTGGTGACCCATCTCATGTGTTAGACTTCATCACAGTTCAGCTCAAGGGTGACATGTCATATGAGGTAGAGCCAGTAGCAATTTTGGATCGTCGGGTCAGAAAGTTGAGGTCCAAGGATATAGCTTCAGTGAAGGTACAGTGGAGAGGTCAGCCAGTGCAGGAGGCTACTTGGGAGACCGAGCGAGAGATGCAAAGCAGATATCCTCATTTGTTTGAGACTCCAAGTATGTTTCTAGACCCGTTCGAGGACGAACGTTTGTTTAAGAGGGGGAGAATGTAATGACCCGATCGGTCGTTACGTAGAACTTGCATTATAATTACTGTTATTGCCTTTTCATAGGTTGGTTATACTGTTTATGATGTGTTAGAGTTGGTAGGCTCGGGTTCAGAATGGTCATAATAAGAATTTAGCCATTTAGTCTTTAAAAATAGCCTTAAAGTGGGAAAAGTCAACTGGAGTTGACTTATTGGTAAACAACCTCGGAATGCAGATTTTATGGCTCGGATAGATTCGTTAGGTGATTTGGGACTTAGGAGTGTGTTCAGAATATTTTTGTGATGTCCGGTGTAGATTTAGGCTTGAATTGGCGAAAGTTAGTTTTTGGTGAATTCCGGTCGACAGATAGGCTATCGGGGTCAGCATGAAATTTCGAAAGTTGGAACAGGTTCGTAATGTCATTTTGGATATGTCTGCAAAATTTCAGGTCAATCAGATGTGTTTTGGATAGTTTCGGCATCGTTGGTGGAATTTAGAAATTTCAAAGTTCTTAGGCTTGAATCCGACGTGATTTTGGTATTTTGATCTAATTTTTGATGTTCTGAGAGTGCGACTAAGTGTGAATGATGTTATGGGATATGTTGGTAGGTTTGGTTGAGGTCCCGAGGGCCTCGTGTGTATTTCGGATGCTCAAACGAGCACTTTTGAACTTAGGAATAATGCTGGTTTCTGGTTTTGTGTAGCAGAAAATCATTCTCTGCGATCGCGTAGGAAGAACCGCAATCGCGTAGTGCAAATTGACGCGAGCAGTAATTTACTCTCTGCGATCACATAAGTGTGTCCGTGATCGCAGAGGTTGGGCGGCTTAAGCAGTGCAATCGTGTGGGAGTTCATGCGATCGCGTAGAGTTAGAGAGGCGCGTGGTGTTAGAGGTCAGTGTTCTTCGCGATCGCGTGTGTTGGTTCGCGATCGCGTTGTTGGAGGTCCTGTTGAATCGCGATTGCGTGTGAAGGTCTGCGATCGCGTAGGGTCTTTTGAGGGTCTGTGGATTTGTGCTTCGCGATCGCGATGTGGGTCCCACGATCGCGAAGAATAAATACCTTGACAATATTTAAATAAACCCTCCGCGACCATAACCCACTTTTCCACCAGTTTTGAACGGGAAGAAGCTTTTGAGGCGATTTTTAAGAGAGGAAATCAGTGTTCTTCATTGAGGTAAGGAATTTGGACCCTAAAACTCGATTATATGTGATTAAGATCAAAATATCAGTGTTTAATTCATGAAAATCAGTAGAAAAAGATGGAATTAGGGCTTGAGAATATGAGACCTTCTAGGGATGATTTAAGGGGTCAAACGAACTCTGATTTTAGAGTTATTTATATGTACGGACTCGTGTGATGATGAAGAAAAGTTTGGTATAAGATTTGTCGAGTTCCGAGATGCGGGCCCGGGGGTCAGGTTTTGGCTAATTTCGGGTTTTGTGCTAAAATTGATATTTATCGATTGGAATTCATTCCCTTAGAATGAATTGATGTGAAAAATCTGATCTTTATAGATTTGGAGCACTCGAAAGTTGATTTGAGAGGCAAACGTGTTGCAGAGTAGCTTTTCAGGCTAGTTTGAGGTAAGTAATGTCTTTAAATCTTGTCCTGAGGGTATGAAACCTCGGACTTTACATCCTTTCACGGATTTGGAGTGACGCACACACTGGATGACGAGTGTGAGGCATGCACGAATTGGAAATTTGGAAAAAATGTAGCTTTTTAGGCAACTATTGAGTTGTGAACCTGCTTTTAAAGCTTATTCTCTATAGTACTACTATGATTTGATATAATTGGGATGTAAGCCATGTTTGGGGCCTAGTGTCGATATGTTTTAACCCCTTGGGGGCTATTTTACTGATATCCTCACTACTTTGAAATGATGATTTTACACTCAGTCTTTCTTGCGAAATTGTTGACACTCTTATTTGATAATATTACTATTTCTTAAAATGAAATACTATTCTGGATCGAGAACTCCGTTTTATTCATGGCCCCAGTGGCATGCTGAGAGTGTCCGACTGAGTGAGGCCGAGGGCCAATGTTGTGAGGATGTTATGATATGAGTGAGGCCGAGGGCCAATGTTGTGAGATGTTATGATATGAGAGAGGCCGAGTGCCTGAGAGTGATTTATGCCATGATGTGGCTTGTTTATAGTGCTTGGGTTGTAGGAGCCCCTCCGAAGTCTGTACACACCCCCAGTGAGCGCAGGTACCTACTGAGTGCGAGTGTCGAGTGATGAGTGATTGGGAGGCATGAGTGACAGTGAGGTTTCCCGCGGGGCTGATACTGAATGATGGTGAGGTGCTGAGGAAAAATCTTACGAGTGATGATTATGGCCCGAGGGGCAGTTGTATGATGATATTTTACTGAGTTTTTGACTATGATTCACTTCATTTTCCAAACTGATATTACTGAGAGTTTTATTGAGAAATATTGGAAAGATATACTTGTTTCAAAGGATTTTGTGGAAACTGGTTTTCGAACTTATGTATACTGTATTGAGACTTGATGTTTTACTGTTTTGTGGATTGGTGTTTTGTGATGTGTGTTTCATATACTTCAGACTGTGATTTATTTCCATTACTACTGAGTTGGCGTACTCATCATTACTCCTTGCACCCCTGTGTGCAGATATAAGTACTGGTTCGAAGTAGTAGTCATCCGAGTTCGTTGTCATCAGCGTTTGGGATTTCGAGGTAGTTGTCCAGCATCCGCAGCTTCTCCATTTCCCTTCCTTATTTAGTATTAGTATTTTATTCCTAGACATTGTCTATGACATTAGCAGAGTTAGTTTATTTCTTAGATGCTCGTGATCGGTTGACTCCAGTCTTGGGGGTTTTGTTTAGACAGTAGGTTATATTATAATTGCTTAAAGACTTAGAGAAAAATGTTAATTGCTTATTTTTCCTATTATTATTGATTTTCGAATTATTATAATAGAACAAATGTGTAGTAATGTGATGGTTGTCTAGCCTAGTTCCACGATAGGCACCATCACAACCTGTTAGGATTTGGGGTCGTGACAATGACTCTCGTTGAATAACCGAGCCACTTCTTCTCTCAACTGCCTGCAGTCCTCGGTGTTGTGGTTGTGTGTGCCATGGTACTTGCACATTAAGTTAGGATTCTTAGAAGGATAGGTTTGTATCGGCCTTGGCCACCTAGTATCTTTAATCCTTCCAATGGCTGATACGATACCTGAGGTATCGATGCTGAAGTTATACTCTGATAATCGAGGTGCTTCTATGGGATCCGCGTACTTATCGAATCCAGTTTTACTCATGAGTCCCCGATAATTATGTCCTCGATCGCCCCTTCGATCATTACGGGTGGAATTACGTCACGCATGGTTGTTTCTTCTGTCTGCGGCGTACGACTGATATCGATCTTTGGCCGGTCTCAATTCTCTGTCAAAATATCTTTGGCCCTTATCTGTCGGCCGACTCTGGTGTACTGAACCCGAGGGGGCTCCCAGTTGGTCATCCTCAACTCTAATATTCGACCGGTACCGGTTGTGAACATCCGCTCAAGTTACAGCCGGTATTCTATCAAATTTTGTTTCAGTTGGAGTGATGTGATCGAGCTCCTCTCGTTCACTCCCTCTGTGAAAGTTTGAACAACCCAGTCATTGGTAACCGATGTCAAATCGAGATACAAATTCTCGTAGCATCTCGTTTTCCCTCTGCTTTACCTTGAAGAGGTCTGATTTTCTTATTGAAGCGTTTATAGCTCCAGCGTACACCTTTACAAACGATTCTACCAACATGGCAAACGAATCGATAGAGTTCGGAGGCAAGTTGTGATACCAAATCATGTCTCCTTTGGATAGGGTCTCTCTGAATTTCTTCAGCAAGATTGACTCAATTTCATCGTCTTCCAAATCATTTCCTTTAATAGGACATGTATAAGAGGTAACGTGCTCATTGTGGTCTGAGGTAACGTTGTATTTTGGTATATCAGGCATCTTGAATTTCTTCGGTATGGGATTTGGAGCCGCACTTGGAGGAAATGGTTTTTGTACAAATTTCTTGGAGTCCATTCCCTTTAAGATCGATGGTGCCCTCGGGATCTGATCAACTCGAGAGTTATAGGTTTCCACCTTCTTATCGTTGGCTTCAATCTTCTTCTCCCCCGACTCTATCCTCTTAGTAAGCTCCTCGAGCATTCTCATTATAGTAGGGTCGATCGTTGAAGTATTATCACCTGATCTTTCAGGAACTGGCTCAGTACGGCGTGTGACCTCTTGCTCGACCCTATTCAGAGTCTGGTGCTAATTTTGCAATTGGGCAATAGCGTTCTGTTGGGATTGCAACATTTCAAATATGACTTGGAGACTAACAGCTTCGTCTCCTCTGCCTTGGGTACCTCGCCCGTCGGTTCGACCTTCTATGCGTACGCTTCCATCGGGGTTTCTGCCTAAATCTACATTCAAAGAAATGTGTGAACCAACGTCGACCGGGTTAGCGGGTGGCGCTCCTCCAAGACCAGCTTGTGGGACCTCGACTCCTGGAGCGACAACATTCTTGTTCTCCCCGTGGAGTCTCAGGCCGTTGTCACCATGTGTAGATGTGTTCTGTGAGTTTGACATGATTTATCCTTAACAAAAAATTCTTGACAAGAAACAAGCATAAAATAGTGTGTTATACCAGAATTAACACTGAAAAATCACTATTAACCTTAGCCTCACAGTGGGCGCCAAACTGTTTACTTCAAAATACGAGTAAAAATTAAATTTGTAATGTGGTTATAAGGATACGCGATTTAATCCAATGCTAATTAGTAAATGGCTAAGTAAGTAAGTGAATCAAACGATTTATATGGATCGAACTCGTGTAACTGCAAGTTAATGACCTCGATCTGGATTGGACTCAAGAATAGTTGTCGATAACAATAAAAACAACAATAATAACATGAACAACTTGAATACTAAGAGTTAACAGTAAATAAAAGGGATGTTTGTATTCAGCAGTGTAAATGAGAACGTGAATGCGATGACAATGGTTATGATGTATCCTACAAATGAATAGGGTTCCTCTTTATATAGTAGAGGAAACCTAAATAAGGAATGATTCTAATTGCGGAAGTAAAATACATGATTGGCATTGTTAACCATTAATAGCTCTATCGGCTCCGAGATTCTCGCCGGGATTGATGATTGAGCGCGGATATTTCATGATTCGGTTACTATGATGTCGATCTAGTCTGACCTCGATATTCTAGCCTCCCTATTCACTGAGCTCGAACATACTTCGAATCCTAATTTTAAATCGAGACATACTCCTCGACCTTTCAGGCTCGGACTTCTTCGATTTTACCGTACACACCTATCTCTCTATCAAATCCAGATCTCTCATATAACTTTAAGGAGTCATTTCGTACGCGATAATGTGGGATAAAATGTGGTACTAACAACTTTTTTGGATGGTTGTTACTCATTGTATCGTATTGTATTGTTATCCCAAAAATAACATTTATTTTGATTGTTTAGTTAAAATTAGTTGTATTGTATTGTTAAATTCATTGTTCCGGAACAATGAAAAATCCCATTTTTTGGAACAACTGATTCGGTGTGGTGAGATTGTTTCCTATTTTTCTTTCCAATTATGCCCTAACTTATTATTTTGCAATTTTATTTTACACTTTACCTTTTTTTAAATTTTAACTCCAACCTATTACCTCTGTCTTCGTCTCTTTTTCCCTTATGTTTCTTCCAACTCCAACGTCTGGTATATGTTTACCCTTCCTTTTGTTCATTCTTTCTTCTACTCTAATTTTATTTTTTAATTCCAATTCTAATTACTTTATCTCCGATTAGGTTTATACTATTGGTTGTTTTAAGTGTGCAAAGTGTTACTATCTGTATTAAATTATTTTTATACATAGTTCTTGATAAATTAAATATTTAAATCAGTTGAGGGTATTTTAATAAACTTATTATTTAACAGTACAGTACGATACAATCAAACCAAACAACAAAATATTATTTAACAACAACAAATAATACAATCTATCCAAACATTATATTCATAAAACGATAAAATACAATACAATACAATACAATACAGTACAATACGATACATTATAAATCGATGGGTAACAATGATCCAAACAGAGTGTAAATTTATACTCCCTCCGTTCAGATTTAGTTGTTCAATTTGGACTTTTCACGCCCCTTAAAAAATAATAATTGTAGTATGTATTTTACTATATAACCTCTCATAATAATAGCATTTTAAAGAGTCTTGAGAAATATAATTTTTGAAATGATTAATAAATAATAAGGGTAAAATAAGAAGAAAAAATTGTCTTTTCTCTTGATTTACTAAAATGGACAAGTAAAAGTAAAAATGTATTTTTAATATAATGGATAAAAGTGAACGGAGAGAGTACTATATTTAAGATAAATGTATACCGCCAACCAAATATAGTATAAACTAGTCTCAAACTCAATCTTGAATAAATTATCTTATCCACATTATCCGATCAAACTTAATATTATTGTATGCGGTAAAATCGAGAGGCTCGATTATAAGGGCTCAGGGGCGCACCTCGAAAGCAGGTACGCGTAGAGGTAATTCCAAGCTCGAGGAGTGTGCAGATCGATGGATCGGGGTCAGACTATATCGACACCACAGTAATCGAATCACGAAATATCCGCGCTCAATCATCAATCCCGGCGAGAATCTCGGAGCCAGTAGAGCTATTAGCAGTTAACAACGCCAATCATGTATTCCTTATTTAGGATTCCTCTACTATATAAAGAGGAACCCTATTCATTTGTAGGATAGATCATCTCTATTGTCATCACATTCAATTTCTCATTTACACTACTGAATACAAACATCCCTTTTATTTACTGTTAACTCTTGGTATTCAAGTTGTTCATATTATTATTGTTGTTCCTACTGTTATCGACAACTGTTCTTGAGTCCAATCCAGATCGAGGTCATTAATTTGCAGTTACACGGGTTCGATCCATATAAATCGTTTGATTCATTTATTTACTTAGTCTCTTACTAATTAGCATTGAATTAAATCGCGTATCCTTATAACCACATTACAAATTTAATTATTACTTGTATTTCGAGGTAAACAATTATTTTATCCCACCTCTCAGGTGAAATAAATTAGTCTAGGAATTATAATCCCAAGACTATAATCCTCGAATAATTTAGTGTGCGTACCAAGGTACTCATGATAACTCTGACAAGTATAGAAGTTATATTGATGATCCGGGAGTCCGGAACCCAATTATTGGGGTTTTTTGACAAGTGTGTCGTAAATAGGTTAAAAAAATAAAGAGTAACCATTATAGGTATAACGCAGTTTTAAACCGCGCTCTACCTTAACGGTGTTTTGACCGTTAAAGTATAGCGCGATTTAAAATCGCGTTATACATATATAACGCACAAATATACAGCATTATGCTGACTTGATGGGACGGAAAGGTATAGCGCGTTAAATAACTGCGCGATATATGTATAGTGCAATTATTTACCGCGCTATATATGTATAGCGCAGTTATTTACCGTGCTATACCCTTTATTAGACCGTCCCCCTTCTTCCCCAATTCGAAACAGAAGACTTCCTCCATTTTTAAATCCTCCCCACCAACAACGGTCCCCCCTCCCCAAATTTTTCTCCAAAAAAAATTATATTGGGCCCCACCCGTCACGTAAAAAGACAAGTACGTAGGTCCCACGCCCTAGCAAAGTATTATATTATTGTGGTTTCATCGTTTCGGCCTCAAATTTTCAACTTATCCACTTTCTGAAAAACAAAAATCGAGGTATTCGGATTTAGTTTATGTCGAAACTCGTATAATAATGCATATTAGTTGACTTGAATGTGTTTCCATGTTGTTTTGTGTTTTGTTTGCGAAACTAGTATGTTATATTTATCCGGACTAAGATATTAGTGTTCTAAAGAAATATGTAAAAATTAAAAAATCATTTTTTTGTTAATAAAAATGTTCATTAATAACTTTTACTAATTTATATGTATTTTCGTGAATGTTATGTGATTAAAATGTATTTGTTGTTTATATTTAGTTTAGATTATTTATTAGCGTAGTAAAATGTAGAGCCTTTTAGCGTAGAATCCATGTAGTTTAAGTATCTCTTATACTGATAGATGAAACACAAACTCTATCCAATTTACAAAAATTAATTATTTAATTTTAAAAACAAACACACAAAATTATGAAAATATTAAAATTGACACACATAAGAATTCAGGATAGCTTGGTGATACTGGGACTCAAATATCGAGCATGGAACCCATAGGTATATACCCAGTCCAATTAAAAAAATTAACATTTAATAATTTAATTTATAAAATAAACACACAAAATTATAAAAATATTGAAATTGACACACATAAGAATTCATGATAGCTTGGTGCTACTGGGCCTCAAATATCGAGCCTGGAACCCATAGGTATATATTCAGTCCAATTAAATAATTAAAAATTAAAAATTTAATTTATAAAAAAAAACACACAAAATTATAAAAATATTGAAATTGACACACATAAGAATCCATGATAACTTGGTGCTACTGGGCCTCAAATATCGAGCCTGGAACCCATAGGTATATACTCAGTCCAATTAAATAATTAAAAATTAATAATTTAATTTATAAAACAAACACACAAAATTATGAAAATATTGAAATTGACACACATAAGAATTCATAATAGCTTGGTGCTACTGGGCCTCAAATATCGAGC
>ML289483.1:29220-72491 GCA_005239495.1 Nicotiana undulata
GTTTTTTCCCCCCCCAACCCCCCCCCCCCCCCCCCCTCCCCCCAATATAATGAAACCCTTATTCTTCGCTCTTCGGACATTATGAAAAAATGCTTGAGAATTTAACAAGAAAAGTTTGAATGGGAGTTAGAATATTTTTTGAATGGATTTTCGTAAAATCTTAACGCCTTTAAATAAGGCAATGCATAGTTTGGGGGGCTGAATTTTTTTATGTATAGCGCTCTTTTAAAGGGCGTTATACCCATTTGAATTATTATTATGTCAGTTAACTTATTGATGGACCTACAAACAGGTATAGCGCGGTAAATAACTGTGTTATACATATATAACGTAGTTATTTAACGCGCTATACCTTTCCGTCACATCAAGTTAGCATAGCGATGTATATTTGTGTGTTATATATGTATAACGCGGTTTTAAACCGCGTTATACTTTAACGGCCAAAACACCGTTAAAGACTCATGATCCGGCGAAGATCTAAGTCGAAATGACATCAATTAGATTAGTTATAGTACTCTATATTATATAATAAGTTATATATAGACAATGTTTTCAATATTAACTAGGAAGGACAAAAGAAATATTAATTCTTTTTTCACGTTGACATCCTCAAACATGTCTCTTAATTAAAGACATTAAATTAATTTTGTCAGTGAAATTATGGGCAGTTAGCAGTATTAGTTACCAAGTAATATTTCCTCCATTAATGACCCATCCCTCCATTTAATGACCCCTCAGCTGCTAAGTTTTATTGACAAGAAGTCAATGATGAAGATGCCGGAAAAATCCGAAAAATCAAACCAAATCGAAAACCCAGTCAAGTCGATCAAAAAAACCAATATATTTTAAGTTTGGTTTGGTTTGGTTTTGATTTTGAATTTTAAAAATCGTTCAAATTTGATTTGGTTTTATCTTTAATCAACAAATAACAAAAAAAAAATGAATCAAACCGAATATATATATATATATATATTAAGTTTCTAAAATTTTATGGTACTTATTTGTCATTTGTAGTTCTTCGCTATTATAATAATCTAATTCTTTACTTTTACATTCTAGTTTGATTGATAGTTTTCTTTTACTAAGTACAAGAATTTATTTCATGTTAAAAATAATCGACTTTTAATTGAGTACTTAAATTATTCATCTTCATTTGATTCAATTATCATCAATATATCTTGGAAATTAATGATAGATTTCTCAAAGAGCAGTTGATTTGATAGTGTTACGTAGAAAATGTAGTCGCCGGAATATGCGTTTGGTAGTGTATATCTCACATTTAAGAAAAAAATCGATAAATAACCGAAAAAAACAAAAAACCGACAAAAACCAAATCGATAAAAAACCGACTCAATTAATTTGGTTTGATTTCAATTTTTGAAAAACCGACTTACTTGCTTTGGTTTCATTTTAGGTAAAAATCGATTCAAACGTAACCATAACACCCTCTGATGAAGAGTGTCCGTACTCTAATATATACATTATCTTTCTCCAACCAGAAACATTATCATAACCATATGAAATCCAATTGTCCATATTTCATGCAATAAATACAAGAACAAGAAATAGTTGTATACTATAATTTATTCACCGACCTGGTTAGCTTTACCAATATTTATATACGGTAAAGGCTGAAGAACAGAACGTACATTGTGGACAAAATTAGAAATTGAAAGCTTTTGGATTTACGAGAAATAAAATGATGAAAGTTAACGTGAAACGAATGACAGAGAAAGAAGAAGAAGAAGAAGAAGATGAAGAAACGTCATTTCCTGTTAGCCCTACGGGGCAGTACTTCACCAGCTCCGCATTGTCGATTTCAGTCATTTCTGTTTTGGAATCTGAAATTCCTATTGATGATTCTTGTACCATGACATTGCTTAAGGATGTTTTCCTGCCCATTAATCCTCGCTTCTCTTCTATTATGGTACGTTTTTCTTATTAGCTACGTGGACCTATAGGTTATGAATTCGAATTATGGAAGCAACTTAATATTTGCATCCCGACTCTACGTGAACGAGGGATGCCTTGTGCAGTAGGCTGATCTTTTCATGTGTTAGAAGGTCTTACATTAGTTGAGAGATGCAATCGTTATTCTCTGGTAATATGGTTAGAGGCCATCTTTATCTTATGAGCTAAAGGTTGAGTTAGGACCAAAATCTGCTCTTTCTGAGCTCGGGTTGCTTGTTTTTTCTATTCTTATCTTCCTTAATGTCTTGGAAATACTATTAATTATAGTTTAATGCTGCAGTATTTGTGTTAGAATAAAAATTCTTTTTTCTTCAAATTATAGGTTTTTGACTTTTTGTGACCTTTTCTTTGGAGTAATTAAACATAATCATTTAGCTACTTTTAATTAGCACCACATCTTCAAGATTTTCTCTTTAAGTGCTAAAATTAAAGAAAACTACTCCATCCGTTCACTTTTATTTGTACATATTTTATATTGCACTCACTTTAAGAAAATATTTCACCTATAATAATGATAGCATTTTCAAAGGCCTTGGGAAATGATTTGGGGAATGAATAATTGATGATAAAGGTAAAATAGAAAAAAATTATTACTATAGTAGTGGACAAGTAAAAATAAAAATATATTTTTAGTATAGTGGACTAGTAAAAGTGAACGGAGATATTAATTACCAATTTCTTTTTAAAGAAATCTCTACCATTTTTGTCTGAGCGATGAAATGCATTCTCCTTTATTGCTCTTTTTTTTTCGTTAATTATTTTTTCCGTTTGGAGCAGGTGAGAGACAAAAATGGGGTTAAACAGTGGAAGAAAGTGGAAGTGAAATACAAAGATCACATAAATGTGCCAATATTCCCAGAAGGAAAATCAAAAGAATTCTATGACAATTGCTTCAATGAATATTTAACCAAGATAGCAATGGAACAACTTCCACAAACCAGACCATTATGGGAAATTCATTTATTCAAATACCCAACAAGTAAATCAGCTGGAAATTTAGTATTTAAACTTCATCATTCACTTGGAGATGGATTTTCTTTAATGGGAGCACTTCTTTCTTGTTTACAAAGAGCTGATAATCCTTCACTTCCCTTAACATTTCCAGCATTTAATAGTAATCACAATTCTGGAAATGATTACAAGAAGAGGTTTTGTACTAATGTAGCTCAAATGGTATCTGGGGTTGTTAATACTTTGTTGGATTTTGGTTGGAGTTTATTGAAGAGTACTTCACTTGAAGATGAGAGGACACCAATTAGGTCTGGGGATGAAGGTGTTGAATTTCGACCTATTGATATTAGTACAATGGATTTCTCTCTTGATCATCTCAAACAAATTAAGATTAATCTTAAAGTGGTACGTCATTTTCTTTTATTTAATGTATCTTTCTTAAATTTATGATTCATATGCTACTTGGGTGCATTCTTGATTATTGTCTCTAGGCATCAACTATTATCTCTGACCTTTTCTATGCGTTTGAGTTATGGATATTACTCTATCTTTTAATTTAATACTCTCTTCGGTCCAAAATAAGTGATTTTTTAGCCTTTTTTTATGGTTCAAAATAAGTGATTTTTTCAAATTTTAAGAAAATTAATTGTTTTTTTCCTTCATTGCCCTTGGAGTAAATAGTGTTGGAGTATGTGTTAGGAGTGTTTATGTGAGATGGTAAAAGTTAATATGGTCAATTTCATTGCTAATTAATGTTGAAAGGTTGAATTTCTTAATCTGTGTGAAAACATCCAAAACATCACTTATTTTGGATCGGAGGGAGTATTAAAAAGATGATGGTGTCCGAGTAAGCTACATTACTTTTAGCTCGACTAGGTATTTACTAAGTTCCATCAGCACATGTACCTAGTAACTCTTGATACTCCCTCCGGTTCACAAGAAGTGACCAGTTTACTTTTAGCACGCTCATTAAGAAAATATTAAATTCTATACAAAAATACTTAGTATGACTAAACTACCCCTAATTAAACATTTAATGTGAGGAGTAAGAAAACTTTTTAAAGATGTGTACATAGGGGTTATTTTGTAAAAGCAAATTGAATTCTTTCTTAATTACATAACTGGATATTTTGAACCAAAATAAAAAAAGAAACTGATCATATGAACCGAAGGGAATAATAATTTATGGGACATTACTTTTATCCTTTAAAGGAAAATACATTAGGTAAGTTCATCGAACTTCCTTTGCATAGAAATTCTTGCCTAAGAGAATTAACTTCACACGATCTGCTAGCCTGCTTGATTGAAGCTTTCCTCGAAAAAGCAAATTTTAATTGAATGGAAATATGGCATTTAAGATGCGTAGGCTGACCTGAAAATGGAGATATTAATGGTGTATATAGGACAATTCCATAACAACTTCCATGACTGACATTAACTCAATTCTTTCTTTAGTTGTTGCTCATCTTTAATGTCAGCACAATGAGATGTGTGCTTCATACTAGTACGATCATCTAAATTTGGAAAGAATTTAAATTTTGTGCATTGATAGTTATGACATTTTTTATCATTAGGTAACATTATTTTTTTTATCTACAACAATATGTTACTTAACAAAGTGGCTATAGTTTAGCGTTAAGAATTCCTCGTTGTGGCCGTTGAGACTTGGGCTCGAATCCTAGCAGCCACAAACTTTGGTTTTATTTGTCAAATACATGTTTGGTCATAAATTTTGCCTATATTTTAACAAAAATCCCGAACCAAATCCCTCATAATACACATGTTTTTCCAAAATAAATTTGGGAAATATATTTTGAAAACGAATGTCCAGATTGTTCAAACACAAGTTTGGAAATGTATGGCCAAAGAATAAGAAAAATAAACTTTTGCATACGTAGATTGGGCTGACCATATTAAATATTATTTACATTATCAATGAATATTGGGAGTTTTGCTTTTTAAAATATATGATTTATTTATGGGATTTTAATATAAATAGCGGGCAAAATTCACTGTTTATTTTTTTAGCCGGTATTCATAAATTATACAATTTTTTTTATATTATACACATATTATATTTAGAGTATATATCCACCACCTATTTTTAATTTAAGCATTGGGTGGGCGCCTATTTAGATTAATTCTTCAATTTTTTTTTTGTTGACAGACTATCAATGACGTAATATGTGGAGTATTGTTCTTGGGAGTAAGATTATACATGGAAGAAATGGAGTATGAGCAGAAAAATGCAAATTCAACAGCATTGGTGCTACTCAATACTAGAAATATTGCAGGATACAAATCAGTAAAAGAGATGTTGCAGCCAAGCAATGAATCCAAATGGGGAAACCAATTTGCATTTTTACATGTATCTGTTCCAAAGCTTGATAAAGGAGAGTCCTCATTTAATCCTCTTACCTTTGTGTTTAAAGCACAAGATGTTATCAAGAGAAAAAGAAACTCTGCTGCTGTTATTCTTACTGGCAAATTGCTTGATACTCTGCAAAAATACAGAGGCCCTGAGGTGAACTCTCCTTCTACTTGATTGACTTTGTCTTCGCCTCACTTTTTTTTAACAGTTGTGTTCACACATAAGGGAAGCCTTAGCGTAACTGGTAAAGTTGCTGCCATGTGACCAGGAGGTCATGGGTTCGAGCCGTGGAAACAATCTCTTGCAGAAATACTGGATAAGACTGCGTACGATAGACTCTTGTGGTCCGGCCCTTCCCCTGATCCCGCGCATAGCGGAAGCTTAGTGCGTCGGGCTATCCTAAAGTGGTGTTCACACAGTATGCAAAGGCGGACTCAGAATTTTTACGCGAGCTCAACCAATGCCCCCTAAATGATTTTAGTGTCTAGGGTGCCAACTGCTTTAAATTAACAATTTTCAAAGTATATACGTATATATATACAGGATTTCGCCGAAGTTTACGAGGTCCGGTAACCCCTAACGCATACACGCCTCTGACAGTATGGGTATACGTCGATCATTAATCCACTAGGTATTTGACACCTTCTATAAGTAGAGGTATCGAGTAACTCTAATGGCTTAAATCTTTTGATGAGATGGTCCGGGGAAGAAATGGAAGGGGAGCATTGGAGTAACTGTAAAGTTGTCTATGTTGACTATAGGTCACGGGTTCAAGCCGTAGAAGAAGCTACTAATGCTGCATTAGGGTACGCTATCTACATCATACCCAAAGCGGTGCGGCTCTTCCCTGGACCGTACGTGAACGCGGGATATCTTGTGTATCGAACTACCTATTTAGTTAGGGGAAGAAATCACCCGACTTTCTTTTACCTCTGCTGATATTTGAACTCTGATCTTCCTTGATTTTTTAGTGCAAACTTTTGCCTAGTGTTATTTTCCTAAAATTTTGGGTTAGATGTGGAGAAAAGAACAAACAGTAACACAATTTTTTTGACTTTTGGATTGTTGGTTTTATGTTATAGATAACGGCAAAATACATCCATAGCACGTTAAAGAACTCAAGCATGACAATATCAAACATGATTGGGCCAATGGAACAAATGGCTTTGGCAAATCATCCATGTAAAGGCTTGTACTTCATGGTTGTTGGTGTTCCTGAGGTATAATACATTACTTCCTTGTCATTTCACTACAATTTAACTCGCTATAGTAAATTACTCGACTTATGCTCAAATTATTAATTCTAGTTATTATGCTACGTGTAATTACCTTTTAAGCGGCCTGATAGTGTAAAATATTTTTACGCTTATGAAATTTGACTGATTGCAGAGTTTAACAATAACAATGATGAGCTACATGGGAAGGTTAAGGGTGGCAGTGGGAACAGAGAAGGGACTCGTTGATCCTCACAAGTTCAAGTCTAGCATTGAGAATGCATTTGATAGGATTTACAAAGCTGCTGTCCCTTCCAACCCTGCAAATTAATTCATAAAATGTGATTGTTGTTGTTGTTCTTCTTCCTATGTTGTGCAGACTCTTCAAAATACTGTCACACGGTGTTGGATCTTCCAAAAATACACTACTTTTGGAGGATCTGACACGAACCACATTTCCCCAAAGAGTCCGAACAACACAGTTTCTTTTTCATTTTCTGCTTTTCATAAGAAGAAACAATCGTGAGCTTATCTGATTCGTAATTTATGTTTTAAGCATTTTAAAGTGCTCTGTGTAGCTTTACAGGAATCATGTATTCATTTGTTAACTGTGTAATTTTCTTTTCCTTCTATTTGTATTCTATTGTAGCACAAAAAAAGAACGATTGATATATGCATACAGAGTTTTCCTTTTAGTTTTTTTAGAGTTATTCATACCACATCTATATATATATATTTAGATCTGGGAATGAGAAAGCTGACGTGGCATGCCTCAAATGCCAGCATCTCTATTTATCTTTTTCCTTGATTTTTTGGGGTTTCCCTCTTATTTAAATGCAATTACTCAATTATTAGAATTCTTCCCCTATATATTATTATGAGTCTTAAATCTAAATATATATATATATATATGGGAATGAAAAAGCTGATGTGGCATGTCTCAAATGCCAGCATCTCTATTTATCTTTTTCCCTGATTTTTTGGGGTTTTCCCCTTATTTAAATGCAATTACTCAATTATTAGAATTTTCCCCCTATATATCATTATTGAGTCTTAAATAAGGGAAAATAAATATAATTATGTGTTAATAGTAAGCATTCCAAATTAAAAATAAATTTGTTTAACTTCTCCAACCGTTAAAAGTAATTACTATACAATTATGAGTATTAAATAAATACAATTATGTGTTAATAGTAAGCATTCCAAATTAAAAACAAATTTGTTTAACTTCTCCAACCGTTAAAAGTAATTACTTGTGATGACCCAAGGGGTCATTTTATGAATTTAGATTCTGTTCTAGGTTTATTAGCCATAAAAAGATTAATTTTAACTACCTCGATTTGCGTGTGTTGTCCATGCGTGAAACCGGAAAGCTTTTAGGAGAAAAAAATAAGAAATAATAATTTTTAGAATTAAAAATTTGATTTTAGTTGACTTGAGTCAACATTTTGAGTAAACGGACTCGGATATGTGTGTCGACGATCCCGAGAGGTCCGCAGTAAAATATGAGACTTGGGCGTATGCCCGGAATTGAATTCCGAGGTCCCAAGCCTTAGAAATCAATTTTTGAAAGAAATTATTTTGCTGAATTATTAATGAAATAAAGAAATGAATTAACGTTTGAAATCGTTGGTATCAGGCCCGTATTTTGGTTCCGAAGCTCGATACAAGTTTGTTATGATATTTAAGCCTTGTCTGCAAAATTTTGTGAGAATCGGAATTTATTTGACGTGATTCGGACGTCCGGTTGATAAATAGTGAACTTTAAGTGTTGTTGAGAAAAATAATTAGTTTTGAGGTTTAATTCAAAGCTTTACATATTATTTTCATGATTTGATCGCACGAGCGAGTCCATCTGATGCTTTTAGACTTGCGTGCATGTTTGGTTTAGAGCCCCGAGGGCTCGGTTGAGTTTCAAATAGGTTTGGGTTGTGTTGCGCTCGTTCCTTTCTTATGCTTCGACGTCATTTCTTCAAGCATAAATGATATCATATTGAACAAATAAGCTCCGATTTCTGTTTTGAATGAAGTTTAGATCTGTATCGTAATTACGGACCCGTAGCAAAAAGAATCATCGAATTTGGACATCGTATGAGGATTTTATGGTCATTTTACTAAGGTTGCCAGATTTGTCAGGTTAATTACGAAATTGCCACTGACGGCGTATTAAAAATATGCACTATTTGCAAATATTAAAACATACATATATCCTTCATTATAAGGTCAAATTGAGTGATTCAAAAGCCTAACTTGACTAGAATTTCACAAGGAATCCATTGGAGACATAAAAATCGAGTTTCAGGATCGTTTGACACAAGAAACGAGGCAGAATAGATGGCAGAAAAATATATATATATAACGGGCAGACTTCTTGTCACGACCCCAAATCCTAACCGGCCTTGATGTCGCCTATTGTGGAACTATACTAGCCAGCACTCAAAATTTTCACATTTTCTTTTTCAAATATCTCAATTTATTTTCAACGATTCATAATACGCATATAAATTTTGAAATATTTAAGAAAAATAATTAAGCTAACAGTCTACAACCGTCCCCGAGATCCGGAGTCAACATGTAATGAGCATCTACGAAATAAACTAACTCTGCTATTTTCATAGATAAAGTCTAGGAATAATATATTAATACTAAATAAGGAAAGGAAATGGAGAAGCTGCCGACGCTGGACAGCTACCTCGAAATCCTGTAAGCTGCGGATAACGAACTCGGGCGACTACTGCTCCGAATCAATAACTGGACCTTCACACAGATGTGTAGGGAGTAATGATGAGTACGCCAACTCAGTAGTAATGAAAATAAATCACAGTCTGAGAAATAAGAAACACACAGCACAAATACACCAATTCACAAAAACAGTAAATCACCAAGTCACCATAAGTATTCATGAAATACATAAGTTCAAAAATCAATTTCCAGAAATCCTTTGAAACAAGTATAATTTCAATATATCTCAGTAAACCTCTCAGTAAAAATCAGTTTGAAAACGAAGTGAATCATAGTTCAAAACTCAGTAAAATCATCGTAAATCTGCCCCTCGGGCCAAAATCACTTCTCATAACAATCTCAGTATCAGCCCATCAGGCAACCTCACAGTCACTCAATATTAGCCCATCAGGCAACCTCACAGTCACTCAATATTAGCCCATCAGGTAACCTCGCAATCACTCAGTATCAGCCCCGCGAGCAACATCACTCATTAGGTACATGCGCTCACTGTGGGTTTGTACAAACTCCGGAGGGGCTCCTACAGCCCAAGCGCTATAAACAAGCCACATCATGGCATAAATCATTCACAATATAAGCCCGCAGCCTCACTCATATCATAACATCCTCAAAATATAGGCCCGCAACCTCACTAAGTCAGACACTCTCAACTTGCCCTTCAGGCCATAAATATACCGAGTTCTCGACCAATAAACTGTGTTTCAATTTCAAGAAATAGTATCAAAAATACTCTGACTGTCAAAACAATTATCAATAAAAGATTGAGTGAAAATCATAACATATCAAGTGAGGAAAATAGTAAAAACAGCCCCCAAGGGGTAAAAGTGGTAAACAGATCGGCACTAGGCCCTAAACATGTCTTACAGCCCAAATCATATCAAAATATATATCAATATTATTAAGCATAGGCTTAAAAATCGGTTTCGCAACTCAATAGTTGCCTAAATAGGGAATATATTTCCAAAGTTCCAACCTTTGCATTCCAAAACCTGTGAAAGGGTGCAGAGTCCGGAGTTTCATACCCTCAGGACAGGATTTAAAGACATTACTTACCTCAAACTAGCTCGGAAACTATTCCGCAATATGCTTGCCTCTCGAATCAACTCCTGAGTGATCCAAATCTACCAAGTTCAGATTTTTATCATCAAATTATGCTTAAGGAATGAATTCCAATTGAAAAATATCAATTTTAGCTCAAAACCCGAAATTTGCTAAAACCCGACCCGAAATGTTTTATACCAAAATGTTCTTCGTCATCTCACGAGTCCGTACATATAAAGAACGAAAAAATCGGAGTTCGTTTGACCCCTCAAATCGATCCTAAAAGATCTCATAATCTCAAGCCCTAACTCCCCTTTTTCTACTGATTTTCATGAATTAAACACTGAGAATATGTTCCTTAATCGCCTATAATCATGTTTTAAGGTCCAAAATACTTACCTCTAGGATGAATACTGATTTCCTATCTCCAAAATTGCCTCCAAGCTCTTTTCCCGTTCAAACATGGTGTTAAAAGGTCTAATGGTCGCGGAGGGTATATTGCCCGGGTATACACACTGTGCGATCGCGGCTCCAGCTCTGCGTTCGCAGTGAACAAAATTTACTAGCCCTTATTTAACCCTATGCGATCACGGCCTCCTCTATGCGATCGCATAGAACAAATTTTCCAACAGCCTTCTCCAACTCTTCCGGATAACCTCTAGTATAATGGTCATAACTTTTTGTAAAATAAACTCCAAATTACAATTATCTTAACTTTCTGAAAACTAGACATTAAGAGCTACAACTTTCATTTTTGGATCACCTTCAAATTCCTTATAGATTGTGAGTTATAAGCTTCCAAAGTCGGGATAGTGCAGTAGAAATTTTACTCTGTGCGATCACGGGAAGCCTTGTGCGATCGCATAGCACAACTAGATTTTGCCAAATTTTCTCTGTGCTAACGCATCCAGATCAATGCTATCGCACTGTACACCCCTATAGCCAAAAACCAGCAACTAGAAATGGTCTGACACCACCCGAAACTCACCCGAGACCCTCGAGACCTCAACCAAAACATACCAACACATCCCATAACATGACACAAACTTAGTTGAGCCTTCGAATCACAAAAAACAACGCAAAACACTAAAATCACATCGAATTCAAGCCTATGAACTTTCAAATTTCTAAATTCCACCAACAATGCCGAAACTATCCAAAACACATCCAATTGACCTGAAATTTTGCACACATATCCAAAATGACATTACGAACCTGTTCCAACTTCCGGAATTCCATTCCGTCCCCGATAGCCTATTTTTCACTGCCAATCGGAAATCGCCAAAAACTAACTTTCGCCAATTCAAGCCTAATTCTACACCGAACATCACAAAAACATTCTGAACACACTCATAAGTCCCAAATAACCTAACGAAGCTATCCGAGTCATAAAATCCGCATTCTGAGGTCATTTACCACTAAGTCAACTCTCAGTTGACTTTTTCAACTTTAAGGCTATTTTTAAAGACTAAGTGACTAATTTCTCATTATAACCATTCCGATTTCAAGCCTACCAACTCTAACACATCAATAACAGTATAACCAACCTATGACAAGTCAATAACAGTAATTATAATACAAATTCTACAAAACGACCAGCCGGGTCGTTACATTCTCCCCCACTTAAACACACGTTCGTCCTCGAACGTTCCTAGAGTTGTTCCAAACACCACCAAAATTGTTGTGTAACCTACCATGCATATATTCGGAGATGATTCCATGTCACCTTACCCTATATAGGTCTAATAGCACAACACAATTGAAATTTCGAAGTCTGATTCTGACACATAAACCTTAGAACTAAATTTCCACTTCTGAAATGATTTACAAGCTCTAATCCCACAACTATAAGCTGAAATAGTCTGAACACGCTGTATCAAGCCATATCCGCAACACAAGATAAAATCACATAATATACCGCATGACTCAACACTCATAGCGATGACTCCTAATCCCAATCACTGCTCATAACAACCCAACACCAGCAAATAACCTCTTATCAAACAAAGCCTTGCTTTAACACCTTCATATGGTGTCGATGATGAAAGAAACACGTAGAAACTAGAAACAATTCGCACGCTAAGCATCAATACCATCCAGAGCCATAACTTGTGCAACTCGTGCACTCAATAACAACATCCTAAGAGCTTAATTCATAAAATAGAGAAGACTCACACGAGAGGACTACCCTGTCATTACTCTTGCCATTACCACATCATGCTAAAAGCCTGATACACATCGTGAAACCATATCACACAATTCCTACACCAAGGATCATCCATCTACTTAACTCTGCTACAAAGCGTGATCCCATCCAACCGCTGGACCAAATGAAATACTCCAAGCCACCCTGCTCAAAATCCATAACCATGCGAAATTCGACATCAATTACTCAAAGTGCATTTCCATAACCACGGGGAAATCGGACGATACCATGCCACCCGAACCAGAAAGAACATAACCAATACGTCTCAATCCTGCAACACCCATACTGGCCTACCAATAACTCTAAGTCAACTCTGGTCACCCACAACACGTAGATAACTCTCCAAACGTTCATAACGACTGAATCATGACATATACTAACACCTGACTAGCTTTGCTCGCATCCTCGTAGTTCACAACTACAACGTTCATGAAAACTCCCAGTCTCAACAATCCATGAGGCGCACCAATTACTATATCTAATCCCAATTCCACCACTCGAATATATAACATGTCTCTAATACTCAATCATTCCACGGGGATACTCTTATAATTCTTCTGTGCCACCAACAAACTTGAATATCGACAGTCTATCCAATAAGAGAGCGTCGTAACACCAATGATGCACCCTTACTCAAACACATTGCCTTAAACACATTGTCCTTTATGAATGTATACTCTCATCCAGCCACCCAATAGTGGTATCCTTTACCTAATCATCTGAAACTGCCAGTTCTGACCTTACTTCCAGAACTGAACCGTGACCTCACATATGCCACTCTCCACTATACACAAAATACCGCATACGCATGCAATCCTATGATAAATATGAGAACTTCATGCTCCCTTCCTAGCCACAAACAATTACGTACCCAACTAGCCAAGAACTTTCCATTGATCTCATTTAGAAGCAAAATCATTATACATCGCATGGCCCTCACGCCAGTAGAAATATACATCTCTAACCGTGGTAGAAATCATCAAGAAGTCCTAAATCACATTTGTACAACACCAACCCATCAGGACTGAATCCTTCTAACTCGACCAAGCTACGCATGCCACCAAATTCCAAGAGAATTGCTAAGAAACACTTGTAACAACTCATTACCCTATAAACACCCAAAAAACTAACCATATCCCTTATCATGTCGATCCGACGTACTACCAAGTTGTCATATTTATCCAAGTTCCTTCTGACTTACCTTCGAATTGATACTTCATCTTGCCATAAAACCGCAATTCTCAATCCCGACTCACCGCACGAAACCCGAGCATAAAAATATACCGTCTAAGGCTCATAAGCCGCTGAATACTCCCTCAATTATCCCCAAATGCACCACATTAGAAATACTTACCCTAAAGAGACTTCCTGCGAATTTAAAGTCATTACCTTCACTTTCCTGATACTGATGGATAGAATCCATGATAATGCAAATAACCCACAAGCCTTCACACATTCCCCGTAAATCTCAGTTTTATCCCTTCTCACACCTTGAAGATCCTCAATCGCTACATATAACCTTGAATCCGTCTGAACCATTCTCGAACGTCATTTACTCTACACAATTTCAATTACATTAACCAAGTAAACAGAACGGCCTGACCCCCCTTGCAATCCACATATTAGGAAAGTAATCCACCCCTTTGAAGCAACAAGCAGATTCATACATTGCACTCTCTACCTGTACCAGTACAACTCCATCATTCAATGAATTCCACTATCCGTAAAGTATATTACAACTTGGATCGATGACATTTCCATCACTCGAGTCATTCCTAGACTCCACCTCTGTAGGTCATAACTGATTCACCAATATACCTCGCACTAAAACCAGTGCAACACATAATCGTGTAATCAACTTATCATTAACGAACTTTCCCATTTGGCTCAAAACCAAGTATCAAGACAAATAATAACTTACGATGCCCACACATTATCACTGCCACCATACTGTGGTGAGGTTCAACCAAATCCTCCATAAGCTTATATGACCCAAACTACCTAACCCTCAAATCGTATGCAAATCTTGTATTCACCATAATAATGGTCATTCCAACTCCCACGAGCGAGCTAAACTCAAATTACAACATACATCATCTACTGGTAGAAAAGAACTTGTCACAGATAAACATAAGGGTCACGCACCTCAAGACAACCTGCAGGAAATACTCCTACCTGATTAACCTCAAAATGATATCTCCCTATACACTTCCGAAAATCATAGCTATCACGCAATCACTATACCTTCCTACATTAGAGAACAACCACTGCCTGCCCTCGAGACATCCCATATAGCGGTATAAGAACCTGAAACTGATGGTAATACTAACACTGGGGTTGTGGTCAAGGAATCTTGAGCTTCTAGAAGCTCTACTCACAACCACATGGATACCTTCACTGGAAACCACGTGTCCCAAGAATGCTACTGAACTGAGCAAAAAATTCACACTTGGAGAACTTCGCACAAAGCTTCTCCTCCCTATATCCTTGTGATACCATCATCAAATGTCGAGTATGTTATCCCTGGCTCCGTGAGTACGATAGGATGCCATCAATAAATACAATAACAAAGGAGTGCAATCACATCCTGAATACACCACTAATCAAATACATGAATGCTACTGGAGCATTGGTCAGCTCAAAAGACATCACAGGAACTCAGAACATAACAGGAAAACCCACTTCACTCCAACACTAAACTACACGAGAGGTCCTTCAATACTCATAACTCGAAGCCATATTCTAACTCAATACAGAAGTCAAATAATCAATGGTTCTTGCCATATCTCCCGCCAATTCATTTTTGTCACAATCAAACAACCTGAATACATCTAACTATCCGATCACACTCACCATATAGTCATCTAGTCACAAAGTTCCATCAATAAGGACACCAACGGACAAGTCCCCCAACACATGTGCTCACCAAAATGAAATCTCAACACTCAAGCCACAGACAAAATACGGCATCAAGTCCTTCCGACTGGCCCATTATTAACATGTTAAAAATCACATCTCACCCATGGAAGTCACAAGCCACCGACGCAAAACTGATACCAAGCGCTCGCGTGTGCATTCGAATACATGAAAGGAATTCAAAGAGTTACGCTTTTGGCTGAATAAATGGATTCGCACGATAAGAATTCAAGAATGTGGAATGTTTCCTAAGGGTTCTGCACCCTCTCGAAGATAAGTACAGACGTCTCTGTACCAATCCGAAAGACTCTACTAAACCTGCTCATGATCGTTGAGTCCTTTTGATGATTTGGAGGGGTATTTGTGGTTGGATTTTTGTAAATTTGATATGGGTAGACTCGGGGAAGAACAAGGATTCCAGTTTTGTAAATTTTATCGAATTTCGAGATGTGGGCCCGGGGATCGGGTTTGACCAATTTTGGGATTTTTGAGTATTTTTTATAAATTTCGATAAGGATTCGTTCCTTAGCATATTATAATGATGTACATATGATTGTTGGTAGATTTGGAGTGCTCGGAGGCCGAATTTAGAGGCCAGGGCACTGCGGAGTAGTGTTTTAGTCAGTTTTGAGGTAAGTAACGCTTCCAAACTTGGAACTGAGTGTTCAAAGCCTCAAGTTGTCTGATATTTTATGTTAATTAAGGTGACACACTTGCCAAGTGACGGGCATGCGAGCGTACACCAGATAATTTTAGCCTGTCTCATCCCACGGCACTGCTAATGGTTATCTCAGGTTGATATTGGTACTGTGAAGTTTGTGTTTACCTTGAACACAATGGAATCATGCTAAGTATAAATGTTAAGGCCTTACGCCGATATGTTCAGACCGGAACGGTCGATTATTACTGTCTTTGTTTATGATTATTGTTTCCATGTACTCAGTCCTGTTGTAGTCTATTTTCATGCCTTAGTCTCATAAACTGTTACTTACATGCATATTTATCATTGTTTGGGTTGATTTATACATTTGTGAACTGTATAAGTGAGACTGGAAAAGTTATTGACTGAGTGTGGCCTAGAGCCTGGTATTGAGACAGTTATGAGATTGGACTGCACACAGCAGCGATCATTGAATCATGCCTTTGTTGGCTTGATATTGCGCTTGGGCTTATAGGAGCCCCTCCGGAGTCTTTACACCCCAGTGAGCGCACAGATATTTAGGGATGGATGTTCCCTGGACATGGATCTTGTCCGAATGATATGTTTCGGAGATGAATCTTCTCCGTGGTGTTTATGTTCCGGAGATGGATCTTCTCCGTGGGGTTTATGTTCCGGAGATGGATCTTCTCTGTGGGGCTGGATTGACCTTTTTCCTCAGTACTGAGTGACTATGTCACTGTGTTTATATATATATATATATTCCAGGATGGATTTTTCCTGGGCCGGAAGTCCAGCTTCTAGTACTGAGTGGACCACCTGATGAGAGTTGATTACTGATTACACATCATTTTTTATTCTGTAAAAATTCATGCGGGCATGCAGGCTACAGACATAAATTGATGCATCTGGTTTATTTTCTGATATATTACTGTCATGTCCAAGTTATATACTGTTGTTAAAAAGATAAGAGGTTTAGTCCGTCACTACCTCTCAGCCCGTAGTTTGGTTTCGTTACTACTGAGTTGGTGTACTCACGTTACCCCCTGCACCTTTTGTGCAGATCCAGGTACACCGAGGTTCAGCTCTTGACAGTGAGTAGCAGCAGTTTCATCAGAGTTGACGAGGTAGCAGCTGGCGACCGTGATCTCGTCATCTATTTCTCTTCTACCTTTCGTATTTACTTTCAGACTATGTTGGTCATTTCTTTTCGGATTGTATTATGTATTAGCAGCTCATGACTGTGTGACACCGGATCCGGGAGTTGTAGATTTTGGGTCTTTAGTTTCATAAGCATCTTTTAAATACAGATCTTTAGTATATTTAACTTCAGGCAGTTGAAAAATGGTAATTTACTTAATAAACGGTTTAGGATTAGTTACACTAGGTGGCTGGCTTGGTTTCACGACAGGCGCCATCACGACTCCGAAATTGGGTCGTGACATGTACGGAAAAGAGCTCTAGGTTGAATAGGTCTCACCAGTCATGAGAAGGTTTAGTAGAGTCTTACGGATCGGTACTGAGACGTCTGTACTTATCTTCTAGAGGCTACAGAACCTTTAGGAAACATTCCACATTCTTGAATTCTTGTCCTGCGAATCCATTTTTCATCAAAAAGCGTAAATCTTTGAATTCCTTTCATGTATTCGAATGCGCATGCGAGCACTTGGTATCAGTTGTGCGTCGGCGACTAGTGACTTCCTTGGGTAAGATATGATTTTTAACATGATAATAATTGGCCAGTCGAAAGGACTTGAGGCCGGATTTTTGTCTGTGGCTTGAGTGCTGAGATTTTGGTTGTGTAAGCACATGTGTTGGGGGACTTATATGTCCGTTTGTGTCCTTATTGACGGAACCTTGTTACTAGATGACTACGTGGTGAGTGTGGGTGATACATAGATGTGTTCAGGTTGTGTGATTGTGACAAGAATGAAGTAGCGGGAGATGTGGCAAGAACCATTGATTATTTGGCTTCTGTATTGAGTTGGAATATGGCTTCGAGTAATGAGTATTGAAGGACCTCTCGTATAGTTTAGTTGTGGAGTGAAGTGGGTTTTTCTGTTATGTTCTGAGTTCCTGTGATGTCTTTTGAGCTGACCAATGCCCAAGCAGCGTTCAGGTAATTGATTGACAGTGCATGCAGCCGTGTTATAACTCCTTGGTTATTGTGTTCATGGATGACATCCTGGCATACTCGCGTAGCAAGGGTAGTATACTCAACATTTGATTATGGTATTACAAAGATATAGGGAGGAGAAGCCTTGTGTGAAGTTCTCCAAGTGTGAATTTTTGGCTCAGTTCAGTAGCATTCTTGGGACACGTGGTGTCCTGTAAAGGTATCCATGTGGTCAGACGAGTGTGAGTAGAGCTTCCAAAAGCTCAAGATTTCCTTGACCACAGCCCTAGTGTTAGTATTGCCATCAGGTTCAGGTTCTTATACCGCTTAATGGGATGTCTCGAGGGCAGGCAATGGTTATGTTCTAATGTAGGAAGGTATAGTGATTGCGTGATAGCTATGATTTTTGGATGTGTATAGGGAGATATCATTTTGAGGTTAAGCAGGCAGGGATATCTCTTGCGGGTTGTCCTAAGTGTGGCCCTTATGTCTATTTGTAGTAAGTTCTCTCTATCAGTAAATGATGTATGTTGTAGTTTGAGTTTAAATCAATTGAGGGAGTTGGAATGACCATTACGATGGTGAATACAAGATTTGCATACGAGTTGAGGGTTAGATGGTCTGGGTCATATGAACATATGAAGGATTTAGTTGAATCCCACCACAGTATGGTGGCAGTAATAGTGTATGGTCATCGTGCGTTATAGTTTGTCTTGATCGTTGGCTTTGAGCCAAGTGGGGGAGTCTGTTAATGGTAAGTTGATTACACGATTATGTGTTGTATTGGTTTCGGTTCGAGGTAGATTGGTGAATCAGCTATGACCTACAGAGGTGGAATCTAGGAATGACTCGAGTAATGGAAAATTCTTCGATACAAGTTGTATTGTACTTTACGAATAGTGAAATTCATTGTATGATGGAGTTGTACTGGTAAGTGTAGGGTGTGCAATGTATGAGTGTGCTTGTTGCTTCAAGGGTGTGGATTACTTTCCTAGTATGTGGATTACAAGCGGGGTCAGGTCGTTCTGTTTACTTGGTTAGTGTAATTGAAATTACGTAGAGTAAAAGATGTTTGAGAATGGTTCAGACGGATTCAAGGTTATATGTAGCGATCGAGGATCTTCAAGGTGTGAGAAGGGCTAGAACTGAGATTCACGGGAAGGTGTCAAGGCTTGTGGTGTATTTGCATTATCATGGATTCTATCCATCAGTATCAGGAAGTGAAGGTAATGGCTTTAAATTCGCAGGAAGTCTCTTCAGGGTAAGTATTTTTAATGTGGTGAATTTGGGGGTAATTGAGGGAGTATTCAGCGGCTTATGAGCCTTAGACGGTATTTTTTTTTATGTTCGGGTTTCGTGCGGTGAGTCGGGATTGAGAATTGCAGTATTATGTCAAGAAAGAGTATCAATTCGAAGGTAAGTCAGAAGAAACTTGGATAAATAGGACAGCTTGGTAGTACGTCGAATCGGCATGACAAGGGATATGGTTAGTTCTTTGGGTGTTTATAAGGTAATGAGTTATTACAGGTGTTTCTTAGCAATTCTCTTGGAATTGGTGGCATGCGTAGCTTGGTTGAGTTAGAAGGATTCAGTCCTGGCGGTTTGGTGTTGTGAAAATATGATTCAGGAGTTCTTGATGGTTTCTACCACGGTTAGAGATGTATACTTCTACTGGCGTGAGGGCCATGTGATGTATAGTGATTTTGCTTCTAGATGGGATCAAATGGAATGTTCTTGGCTAGTTGGGTACGTAGTTGTTGTGACTAGGAAGTGAGCATGAAGTTCTCATATTTATCATAGAATTGCATGGCGTATGTGGTATTTTGTGTATAGTGGCATATGTGAGGTCACGGTTCAGTTCTGGAAGGAAGGTCAAAACTGGCAGTTTTAGATGATCAGGTAAAAGATACCATTATTGGGTGGCTGGATGAGAGTATACAATCATTAAGGGCAATGTGTTTAAGGCAATGTGTTTTGAATAAGGGTGCTTCATTGGTGTCACGATGCTCTCTTGTTGGATCGACTGCTGATATTCAAGGTTTCTTGATAGCACAGAAGAATTATGGGGGTATCCCTCGTGGAATGATTGAGTATCAGGGATGTGTTATATATTCGGGCGGTGGAGTGGAGATTAGATAGAGTAAATTTGTGCGCTTCATGGACCTTCAGATTAAGATTTCTAATAAACAAACTATTTTGTGGTGGTGAACTACGAGGATGCGAGCAAAGCTAGTCAAGTGTTAGTATATGTCATGATTCCGTCATTATGAACCTTTGGAGAGTTATCTACCTGTTGTGGATGACCAGAGTTGATTTAGAATATAATTATTGGTAGGCCAATATGGGTGTGTGTTCTACACTGAGTCGGAATTATTGACCCCAAATTGATATTGTTGAGGGATGTACCATTTGATTGCCACTGAGCTTATTCGTGTTTTGGAGTGATCTATGAATTACCTTTCGGTGTTTCGAAGAGTTGTGATTGTTGGTTATATATGTGCATAGGTTGTAGTTCTATCGGGGCTTTATAGCGAGATTTGAGTAAGGTAAGTAATTGGGTGTTGCAGGATTGAGATGTGTTGGTTATGTTCTTTATGGTTCGGGTGGCATGGTATCGCCCGATTTCCCCGTGGTTATTGCAATGCACTTTGAGTAATTGATGTCGAATTTTGCATGGTTATTGATTTTGAGCAAGGTGGCTTAGAGTATGTCATGTGGTCCAGCGGTTGGATGGGATCACGATGTGCAGCTCAGTCAGGTAGAGGTATGATCCTGGTGTCGGATTTGTGTGATATGGTTTCACGATGTGTATCAGGCTTTTAGCATGATGTGGTAATGGCAAGAGTTAGTGGCAGTATAGTCCTCTCGTCTAAATCTTTTATTTTATGAATTGAGTTATTGGCATGTTGTTATTGAGTGCACGAGTTGCACAAGTTATGGCTCTGGATGGTATTGATGCTGATCGGACGAATGGTTGTTGGTTTCTATGTGTTTCTTTCATCATCAGCACCATATGAAGGTGTTAAAGCAAGACTTTGTTTGATAAGACGTTATCACCGGTATTGGGTTGTTATAAACATCTATTGTGATTAGAAGTCATCACCATGGGTGATTGAGTCATGTGGTATATTATGTGATTTCATCTTTTGTTGCGGATATGGCTTGATATAGCGTGTTCAGACTATTTCAGCTTATACACGTGGAAATTTGATCTTGTGAATGGACTAAGAAGTGAAACATTTAGTTCTAAGGTTTATGGGTCCGGATCGGACTTTGAAATTTCAACTGTGATGTGCTATTAGACCTATATGGAGTAAGGTGACGTGGAATCTCCTCCTAATATGTGCATGGTAGGTTACACAACAATTTTTGGTGGTGTTTGGAACAACTCTAGGCACGTTTGAGGACGAACGTATGTTTAAGTGGGGGAGAATGTAATAACCCGGTCGGTCGTTCCGTAGAATTTGCACCGTTATTCCTGTTATTGCCTTGGCATAGGTTGGTTATACTGATCTTGATGTGTTAGAGTTGGTAGGATCGGAATCGGAATGGTTGTAGTAAGAGTTTAGCCATTTAGTCTTTAAAAATAGCCTTAAAGTTGGAAAAGTCAACCCGGAGTTGACTTATTGGTAAATGACCTCGGAACGAGAATTTGATAGCTCGGATAGCTTCGTTAGGTGATTTGGGAATGAGGAGCGTGTCCGAAATGTTTTTGTGATGTCCGGTGTAGAATTAGGCTTGAATTGGCGAAAGTTAATTTTGGCAATTTCCGATCGGCAGTGGAAAATAGGCTATCGAGGTCGGAATGGAATTGAGACAGTTGGAACAGGTTCGTAATGTCATTTTGGATGTGTCTGCAAATTTTCAGGTCAATCGAAGTTGTTTTGGGTAGTTTCGGCATCATTGATGGAATTTAGAAATTTCAATGTTCATAGGCTTGAATTCGATGGGTTTTTGGAGTTTTGATGTTGTTTTTGGTGTTTCGAAGGCTCAACTAAGTTTGAATGATCATTTAGGACGTGTTGGTATATTTGGTTGAGGTCCCGAGGGCCTCGGGTGTGTTTCGGGTGGTTAACGGACCAACTTTTGGCCTTGGAAGATGGCAAATTTCTGGTGTTTCTTGGTTCTGGTTTCCTCTTCCGCGATCGCGAGGGGTATCCAGCGATCGCATAGGCTTAGCTGAGTGGGGGGTTGAATTTTTTCTCCGCGATCGCTTGTTCAGGTTCTCGATCGCGTGGGTTGAGGAGAGTGTGCAGTGCGATCGCGTGGAGAAGTCTGCGATCGCGTAAGGTGAAGGGCGCGTGAGGCTAGGGGTCTAGTAGTTCTTCGCGATCGCGTAGTGGTGGATGCGATCGCAGTAGGCTGTGGGGTGGAGGTTCCCGATCGCGTGGAGTATTCTGCGATCGCATAGGGTCTCTGAGGAGCCGTTGGATTTTGCTCTCCGCGATCGCATAGAAGGAATAACTGGGCAGAAAACTTTAAGTTCAAAAACGAGGGTTTTTTTTAGCCATTTTTCAAAACTCTATTAGAGAGCTCGGGAGAAGGGAGATTTTGGAGAGATTTTCAGTGGGAGTCTTGTGGTAAGTGTTCCTTAATCACTTTTGGTCTAATTTCGCGAATTAGTATTGATTATTACCATGTAATTTGTGGAATCAAAGTAGAAATTGGGGAAAAAGGGGAAGAAAAGTTGGGAAATTCTTTTGATGATTTGTAGGGGTATTTGTGGTTGGATTTTGGTACATTCGATATGGGTATACTCGGGGAAGAAAAATGATTCCAATTTTGTAAATTTTATCGAATTTTGAGATGTGGGCCCGGGGATCGGGTTTGACCAATTTCGAAATTTTTGAGTATTTTTGATAAATTTTGATTGGGATTCGTTCCTTAGCATATTATAATGATGTACATATGATTGTTGGTAGATTTGGAGCGCTCGGAGGCCGAATTTAGAGGCCAGGGCACTGCGGAGTAGTGTTTTAGCCGGTTTTGAGGTAAGTAACGCTTCCAAACTTGGAACTGAGGGTTCGAAACCTCAAGTTGTCTGATATTTTATGTTAATTAAGGTGACACACTTGCCAAGTGACGGGCATGCGAGCGTACACCGGATAATTGTAGCATGTCTCATCCCACGGCATGGCTAATGGTTATCTCAGGTTGATATTGGTACTGTGAAGTTTGCGTTTACCTTGAACACAATGGAATCATGCTAAGTATAAATGTTAAGGCCTTACGCCGATATATTCAGACCGGAACGGTCGATTATTACTGTCTTTGTTTATGATTATTTTTTCCATGTACTCAGTCCTGTTGTAGTCTATTTTCATGCCTTAGTCTCAAAAACTGTTACTTACATGCATATTTATCATTGTTTGGGCTGATTTATACATCTGTGAACTGTATAAGTGAGACTGGAAAAGGTATTGACTGATTGTGGCCTAGATCCTGGTATTGAGACAGTTATGAGATTGGACTGCACACCGCAGCGATCATTGAACCATGCCTTCGTTGGCTTGATATAGCGCTTGGGCTTATAGGAGCCCCTCCGGAGTCTTTACACCCCAGTGAGCGCACAGATATTTAGGGATGGATCTTCCCTGGACATGGATCTTGTCCGAATGATATGTTCCGGAGATGGATCTTCTCCGTGGTGTTTATGTTCCGGAGATGGATCTTCTCCGTGGTGTTTTATGTTCCGGAGATGGATCTTCTCCGTGGGGTTTATGTTCCGGAGATGGATCTTCTCCGTGGGGCTGGATTGACCTTTTTCCTCAGTACTGAGTGACTATGTCACTGTGTTTATATATATATTCCTAGATGGATTTTCCCTGGGCCGGAAGTCCAGCTTCTAGTATTGAGTGGACCACCTGATGAGAGTTGATTACTGATTACACATCATTCTTGATTCTGTAAGAATTCATGCGGGCATGCAGGCTACAGACATAAATTGATGCATCTGGTTTATTTTCTGATATATTACTGTCATGTCCAAGTTATATATTGTTGTTAAAAATTATAAGAGGTTTAGTCCGTCACTACCTCTCAGCCCGTAGTTTGGTTTCGTTACTACTGAGTTGGTGTACTCACGTTACCCCCTGCACCTTTTGTGCAGATCCAGGTACACCGAGGTTCAACTCTGGACAGTGAGTAGCAGCAGTTTCATCAGAGTTGACGAGGTAGCACCTGGCGACCGTGATATCTTCATCTCTTTCTCTTCTACCTTTCGTATTTACTTTCAGACTATGTTGGTCATTTCTTTTCGGATTGTATTATGTATTAGCAGCTCATGACTGTGTGACACCGGATCCGGGAGTTGTAGATTTTGGGTCTTTAGTATATTTAACTTCAAGCAGTTGAAAAATAGTAATTTACTTAATAAACGATTCAGGATTAGTTACACTAGGTGGCTGGCCTGGTTTCACGACAGGCGTCATCCCGACTCCGAAATTGGGTCGTGACATGTACGAAAAAGAGCTCTTGGGGGGCGATTTTGAAGAGGGAAATTGTTGTTCTTCATTGAGGTAAGTGTTTTGATCATTAAAACTCGATTATGGGTGATTATAGAACATAAAACCAGTGTAAATTCATGAAAAATTAGTAGAAAAAAATTGGGTTTTAGGGCTTGAGAATATGAGACCTTTAGGGGTCGATTTGAGGGGTCAAACGAACTCCGATTTTGGTGTTCTTTATATGTACGGACTCGAGAGAGAACGAAGAACACTTTTGTATAAAAATTTCTAAGTTTCGAGACGCGGGATCGGGGGTCGGGGGTCGGGTTTTGACCGGTTTTGGATTATTGAGCTAAATTTGATATCTTTCGATTGGAATTCGTTCCTTAAGCATATATTGATGATAAAAATATGAACTTGGTAGATTTGGAGCCTTCGGAGGTTGATTCGAGAGGCAAGCGCATTGCGGAATAGTTTCGGGCTAGTTTTGAGGTAAGTAATGTCTTTTAAATCCTGTCCTGAGGGTATGAAACCCCCGACTATGCACCCTTTCAGTGGTTTTGAAATGCAAAGGTTGAAACTTTGGAGATATATTCCTTACTGAGGCAACTATTGAGTTGCGAAACGGCTTTTTAAAGCTTATTTCCTATAGTACTATATATACTTGATATGTTTTGGGTTGTACGCCATGTTTGGGGCCTAGTGCCGACTTGTTTACCCCTTGGGGGTTGTGTTTACTATATTTTCCTCACTGATACATTATGATTTTACACTCAGTCTTTCCTTTGAAATTGTTTTGACACTTAGAGTATTTTAATACTAATTCTTGAAAATGAAACACTGTTTTTGGGTCGAGAACCCGGTATATTTATGGCCTGAAGGGCAAATTGAGAGTGTCTGACTGAGTGAGGCTGCTGGCCTATATTGTGAGGATGTTATGATATGAGTGAGGTTGCTGGCCTATATTGTGAGGATGATATGATATGAGTGAGGTTGCGGGCCTATATTGTGTGTGATTTATTCCATGTTGTGGCTTATTATAGCGCTTGGGTTGTAGGAGCCCCTCCGGAGTCTGTACACACCCCCAGTGAGCGCCAGTACCGATTGAGTGATGCCCGCGGGGCTTATGATGAGTGATTGTGAGATTGTCTGATGGGCAGAGTGATTGTAAGGTTGCCTGATGGGCAGAGTGATTGTGAGGTTGCCTGATGGGCAGAGTGATTGTGAGGTTGCCTGATGGGCTGATACTGAAAGATATTGTTACAAGAAATGATTATGGCCCGAGGGACAGTTTTCTGAAGATTTTTACTAAATTTCAAACTAGGAATTACTTCGTTTTCAAACTGGTTTTTATTGAGAATTTTACTGAGATATACTGATATTGCACTTGTTTCAAAGGTTTTCTGGAAACTGATTTCGAACTTATTATTTGATGAATACTACATGGTGACTTGGTGTTTTATTGGTTTTGTGGAATTGTGTATCTGTATTGTGTGTTTTATATTACTCAGACTGTGATTTATTTTCATTACTACTGAGTTGGCGTACTCATAAAGACTTCATGTGCCTCTGTGCACAGATTCAGGTGACGGTCTAGAGCAGTAGATGTCTCAGTTCGTTAGCAGCTGTTACGGGATTTCGAGGTAGCTGTTCAGCGTCCACAGCTTCTCCATTTCCCTTCCTTATTTAGCTTTAGCATTTGATTCAGAGACATATATTATAGTTTTAGTAGAGTTAGATTTATTTATTCTTAGATGCTCATGACTATTGACTCCAGTTCTTGGGAGGTTGTTTAGGCTAATATGGGAACGCTAAGACATTAATTTCATTATTTATGCTATGGTTGCATGTTTATTATTAGACTGTGAACTGTTATAATTGAACAAAAGCGTAGTAATGTGATGGTTGGCTAGCCTAGTTCCACGATAGGCGCCATCACGGCCTATTAGAATTTGGGGTTGTGACATTTACATAATCCACAAGACGAGTGGTAAACTTCAATTTTCCTTTGTGTTATGATGTATATTTTTGTTGTATTGAATTTATACTAACACTCATATATTTAACATGGGGTACCGACCAATTATGAATTTTACAAGTTATGAACCCACGCCCAGTTGGAATATGCGTAAATCTGGTGTGTTGGATCATGATGGTCCATCCGGGAGTTATCACCAACAGGATAATGTCCATCATGGAATGTCTACACATTACGACTTGTAAGTAAAGTGATACAGCAATATGTAAAGTATTTATTAATTTGAGTACCTTATTATTTTATTGTTTGTGTGCAATGAAAACGAGCAAGTTGAACCACCTGTCCTGACCCAATTTTCCGAAGATGACATATTAAATCGGGATCTGGCAGATGCACAGAGTGAGGAAGAGAACAGTGGTTATGACAACAATGCCAATGAGTCCACCCTGGAACGATCATCCCGTTGGTAATGTGTGGGCTGCCATGTGGGCGGTCTCGGTACAAGCTGCGGACGGCCAAGCTGGCGAAGTACCCACTCTGTGGCGTGATGCTCCACATATCGAGGCACATCAGCGGGACAGAAGAGCTCCAAATAAGTCTGTCGGCCGAGCAATAATTGGGCAGGCCACCTATCAACTCGTCGTTGTATGGCGTCCAGATGAAATATTAAGTAACAACAGAAAACGTGAGTATACGCAACACATGTGAAGCTATGCCAAGTAAACTTAGGTATACATTTACCTATGCGCACTCCAGCAAATCCAACAAATCCCTGCAAAGGGGGAGATTATGCCAAGCCTCGTAGATATGTACGTATCCCCACCGGAGAACCCACATCTTAGCTAGAGGGAGAAACGGAGGTGGTATATCCGGAGGTAATGGTGGTAGAGGTGGCTGCAACTGCAGGAACCGCTCCAAGACCCAACCTAACATACAAGTTGACGTAAAATTTAAGATATATTTTTACTAGATATGTTAGAATGAATAGAGTATTCGAATATGTTGTCACCTGTAGCAGCGGCAAAAATCCACAACAATAGAAGGCATGGCTAGGATGTGGGACCAACACTTTTTACTTTTTGCGGGACGGGTGAGATTCACTCGAATTATTATCTAGTTAATTTGGGGGGGGGAGGGGGGGGGGGCGCTGAAACTATTCTAGAACTGGGATTTTGAACGTGGGAGAAAGGAAGAAACATAAAAGCGTTATACATATAGCGCTTTTATAAATTGCGCTATACATTCTTGTCTTATCAACTTCCAGGAAGAGACATAAAAACGTTATACATATTCACTCGAATTGTTGTTCTTGTTGTTTCATTCTTCATTTTATGTTTTTCAGAAGAAGAAAAATTCATGAGCTTATCTGTGTAAACTTTTTTTTTCTCCCTATTCTGCTTGTACTCTTTAATAACAAAGAAAAACGATTGATAATATGCCTACAGAGTTTTCCTTTTAAAAATAAAAAAATTGGAGTTATTCATATCACATTTTGGAGCTATAATCTTGGAGCACAAATAAAATTTCACAGAAGTACGACCTCAGAAAATTTAGTACGTCTTTTTTGTTCCAAATAATATCCATTTTCCCATGAAATCAAATTTACAGAGTAGATCACTTATCTAGAACTATTCACGAAGGATATTACTTTTGGTGTATTTTAAAAATAACAGTTTTTTTATAATTACGTAGAGAGTGGCCCGAAAACGTGTGTGTATGTTTAAAAAATTTATAAGTACAATTAAACAAAGTTCACTAGAAGTAAGGGTGTTAATGGTTCGGTTCGGTTAATTATTTTATAAAATTTGTATCATACCCTTTTTTTGGTTATTTTACTATGTATAATTAAAATTAGACTTTCCGAAACCGTCCCAATCATGTCGGTTCTATTCGGTATCGGTGCGGTTTGGTTAATTTTCGGGTTTTTTGTCATGTAAAAGTCACTAGTAGGAGTATAATGCAATAACTTGCATACTTTTATAGGACTTTACACAACTCTCTGGACATTTTTACTGTTTAAAGAGTAATGAATTAAGAAAACATGAAAGATGGCCAGAATATAGATTGATCAATTATTCTATAGCAGTGTAAAAGAAATTAAGCAAATACAAAAAAAAATATAAATCACACGAGTGGAAAGATATGAACCAAGTTGTGACTCACGAATAAAGTCTATACAAGATTAAATATTCAAAAGATAAATCCAAATCATACGAAAGGAAACATATTCAATACATTGTAGTTTGCTACTCATAATTGCTAGAATACCTTGTGTCTTGCTTGTGAATATGTTGGAAATAATTTAATTTCAATATGAATAGCATAATAGGTTTGAGAATTAGGATTTTGAGTTTACTTGTTGGCTTGTAAACGTTGTCATAATTCCACGGCCCAACGAAGAATTTTATGCTTTGTTATTTTTAAACGTAATATATAAATATATTTTTCACATCTAAATTTATTCGGTACGTTTCGGTATTTTTTCGGTTTATTTTCATAAAATAAAAAACCTACCATAATAATCGGTACGGTTATAGATTTATATACCTGAAAATCAGTTCGGTACGATACGATTCGGTTGATTTAGTCGGTTTTTATATATCCATCGACACCCTATCAGGTCTTTCAAAATCAAAAAGTAAGGGAGAAAACTCAGAAAAAGAAGAAAGGCTCAGGAAAACAAAAAATAATGCGGTGAGCGTGGATCGAACACGCGACCTTCAGATCTTCAGTCTGACGCTCTCCCAACTGAGCTATCCCCGCAAAGAAATGGTATGCACCAGCCGGTGCTCGAACCCGGGTCTGTACCGTGGCAGGGTACTATTCTACCACTAGACCACTGGTGCTTGCTGCCCATACATCCAACAAATCTATACTTAATTTAAACTACAACCCATGGCAACAAAGAATGAAGAACTACACATCAATTCACACTAATGTAGGTGATTAAGATAGTTAGAAAACCAAAATGCTACTATTATTGACAGCAAGATTACTAGATAATGGAGAAACGGCTAACATTGCATATATTCATTCACAGTTCTCCAAAAGTTTGCGGATATAATTTTGGTTCTAAGAAAAAATTCACATGAATTAGGGATATTATTCAAGGAAAATACTCGTAGGATTAAGTAATAAATTGATGGGATAAAATTTCACACTATTAAGTGATTAACAGAAATTAATAAGTACGGAGTAACAAAGAAAGAGGAAATTAGTCAATACTTTAATTCATACTCTTTCCAAATGCTAATTATAGAGTTATAATACTCAAAAGTAAAGAAGGACTAAACTGCAAAAATAAGAACTAAATAAAGAGGGACCAATCTGCAATTCAGCTAAAAGTTACTCCACTATAGTATAACTAACTCAATAGCACTGCGCCTTCGATTTCGCTGACCTTATAATTAAACTGTTGTTCTTCACATCAACATGGAAATATTACTTTTTCTTCTCCAAAACCCCAGCCAAAGAATAATGGATCATATGAATTACTACTATTAAACAGACAAGCAGAAGTATAAAACAGATAGTTTGACCAACAATAAGAATTAGAAACAAATACTGTATTGTATTCTTAAAAAAAAACGAGAAGAGGAAATTAAAAGAGTGGAAGTGAACTAGGGTTTTTGGTTTAATTCTGTGAAGATGTACGAAGAAAGTGAATATGTAGATGAAAATGTTGACAATAGAGAAATAATGCCAGTTGATGAAGAAGCTGATGATGAAGAGGCGCAGGAAATAACTCAGGACGATGCATGGGCAGTTATTAGTGCATATTTTGAAGAGAAAGGTCTAGTGAGGCAACAATTGGACTCATTTGACGAGTTTATACAGAATACAATGCAAGAAATTGTTGATGAAACTGCTAATATTGAGATCCGTCCTGAATCTCAGCATAATCCTGGTCGTCAACCTGATTTCGTTGAGGTTTAATTTAATTTCCAGATTTGCTTGCCGTTTTCTCTATATTGCGTAGAAATTCTGTTCTGAATTTGTTGTTGGACTGTAACGAAGTAAAGAACTAAAACTTCATCAAATTTATTAGTTTGTTATATTAACAATATCAGTCAGTCATAAACAACTGAAATTCAACGTCAACATTGGCACTTATCATTTAGGTTGCATTTTTTGGGGGGATATATGCATCAATAACAACATGCACTTTAGTCTCGAGCTAGCTGTGGTTGGTTATATGAATTTTTAGCTCAATTTGATCCCACTATTCAATAGATATTCTCTGAACCTTACACCTATTATTGCACTACTATACAATATCGACCAATTTTAAATACTCTATGTCAAACATGGGACTTAATGTAAGTGTTCCAATAATGATTAGCCTTAATCTCAACTAGTTAATATTGCCTATACATATAAATTGCTTTCCATATTTGCAAGGATTCTGAATTAATTTGAACATGCGAGTAATCTTATTAGGCACCAATGGCCATAATATTTAATAGTCATCCACCTTTCAGCTAACATTCTTAGATGAATTAAACTGAATGACTTACTACTATTTGATGTGAAAATGAATTAAACTGTTTTTGGTTCTTATTCTGCAGACAATCTATAAGATCAAGTTCACTCAGATATACTTGAGTAGACCTATGATGACTGAGTCTGATGGAGAGACTAATACTTTGTTTCCAAAGGCTGCAAGGTTAAGGAACTTAACATACTCCTCCCCCCTATATGTTGATGTGAAGAAGGAAGTAATAAAGAAAGGTTATGACTATGAAGAAGTCACTGAGAATCAGGAATTTACCAAAGTTTTCATTGGAAAGGTAACAAAATGTGGATTCATCAACTTATGGTATTTGTATTTTGATTTTGGGTCCCTTAACAGCCTGCTGAGTATCATTTTCAGGTTCCAATAATGCTTCGATCGAGCTATTGCAGCTTGTATAACCTATCAGAGAAAGACTTAACTGAGTTGGGAGAGTGTCCTTATGATCAAGGTGGATATTTCATAGTCAATGGGAGTGAAAAAGTTCTGATTGCACAGGAGAAAATGAGCAGTAATCATGTTTATGTATTCAAGAAAAGACAGCCAAACAAGTATGCATATGTAGCAGAAGTTCGGTCTATAGCTGAGGGCCAAAACAAGGCGCCTAGCAGCATGTTTGTTCGGATGCTTGCTAGGTCCAGTGCTAAGGTTGTTACAGAGCTAACTCCTTTTAAGGATAAATATATGCTTGTACCTATAGTTCATTTTTGCTTTAGGTCTTAAGGAACTTTTATCTGCTTTGTGACAGGGGGCCTCTGGGCAATATATTCGTGCCACTCTTCCATACATACGGACTGAAATTCCAATTATAGTTGTCTTCAGAGCATTAGGATATGTGGCAGACAAGGATATATTGGCGCATATTTGTTATGACTTTGCTGACACACAAATGATGGAATTACTTCGCCCTTCCTTGGAAGAGGCGTTTGTGATTCAAAACCAGCAGGTATTGTTTTAGTTTGTTGGACTTCTGATGGCATCTTCTGTTAAGATATAAGCTATTCTAACATAAACATTTCCTCTAACATATTTTGGTAGGTTGCACTTGACTATATTGGCAAAAGAGGATCTACTGTTGGTTTCACAAGAGAAAGGAGAATTAAGTTGGGAATTTCTTGACATTCTGTTTTGGTGTTTTTGTGTTTCTCTATTGCTTAGTAGACTTGTTATCTGCATTTTTCAGGTATGCAAAAGAGATCCTCCAAAGGGAGATGCTTCCACATGTTGGTACTAGGGAGTATTGTGAAACTAAGAAGGCCTACTATTTCGGGTGAGCCTGTGAACCTGAATTTAGAATTTATGAATATGGTTGAATAATCACTAACAGAGAGTTGTCTTCTTTTTATACCAGCTACATCATCCATCGGCTTTTAATCTGTGTACTAGGACGGAGGCCTGAAGATGATAGGGATCATTATGGAAATAAAAGACTGGATCTTGCTGGCCCTTTACTTGGTGGCTTATTCCGAATGGTCTGCAATTTGTTGAGATATTTTGGTTGGAAGCTGAGGACAATTCCTAGTAATAATAAATCTTGATATTTATGCAGCTATTCAGAAAGCTAACCAGGGATGTGAGATCCTATGTTCAAAAGGTTAATATCTTTGTTTCTTTTCGTGCTCCATCTATTGCATATATGGAGCTTCTAAAAAATTGAGCAATCTACTTTTGTGGGAAAGTCAGTGTGTTGACGGTGGAAAGGATGTGAATTTGCAATTTGCGATTAAAGCAAAAACAATTACAAGTGGACTTAAGTATTCTCTTGCTACTGGGAACTGGGGACAAGCAAATGCAGCTGGTACAAGGGCAGGAGTTTCACAGGTGAGCTTTTCTCTGATCATGTTAACATCACTTGTATAGACTTTTTTCTTTTTCTGCTGGTTCACTTTTATATGCATATGCTTAATCAGGTTTTAAATCGCTTGACATTTGCATCTACTCTTTCTCACTTGCGTAGATTGAACTCACCAATAGGGCGCGAGGGTAATTTTCTCTTGCTCTAAGAATTGACTTTATTTGTTCTGTCGGTGGTTTCTTTGTCATCAGTCTCTTATACTTGGTAACCAGGTAAACTGGCAAAACCTAGGCAACTCCACAATTCTCACTGGGGAATGATGTGTCCTGCAGAAACGCCTGAAGGACAAGTAAAATGTTACATGATCTCATTTATTGATTGAGTCGAATGATTATGAGAATATGATGCAAAATTATGTCTGCTGGTGATATGTCAGGCATGTGGGCTAGTGAAGAACCTCGCGCTAATGGTGTACATAACAGTAGGATCAGCAGCAAATCCAATTTTGGAGTTTTTAGAGGAGTGGAGTACAGAAAATTTTGAGGTATGCAATTACTGAAAGATGCTCATGGATCTCAAAGTTCTAAATTTGTCACAAGTTTATGACATTCTTTAACTTTAGGAAATATCTCCCGCGGTTATTCCCCAATCTACCAAGATTTTTGTTAATGGTTGTTGGGTCGGCATTCACCGTAATCCAGATCTGTTGGTTAGGACACTGAGACAGCTGAGGAGACAGGTTTTGCTACCACATTACTTTTTTGTCTTTCTGATATTGTATGTTGACATCATAGTCTCGAGTGATTGTTCCTGCAATTTTTAGATATTGAGTTATGAGAATTTTAACCTTTGTTCTCTTTTAGGTTGATGTTAATACTGAAGTTGGAGTTGTCCGCAATATAAATTTGAAGGAACTGCGGCTATATACAGATTATGGACGTTGTAGTAGGCCGTTATTCATTGTGGAGAAAAAGAAGTTGATAATAAAGAAGAAGGATATTATTGCATTGCAGATGAGGGTAAATATTGTTTAACAAAATTGAATCATTCTATAATCCCTCAGTCCCATTGACCTAGCTTGTGCTGATCTCAGGAGTCATCTGAAGATTCTGGCTGGCATGATCTTGTGGCTAAAGGATTTATTGAGTATGTTGATACTGAGGAAGAAGAGACTACAATGATTGCAATGACCATAAATGTAGGAAGTCATGAGCTATACATGTTGCTTTACAATGTATTACTTCCTAATGATGACCAAATCATGTTGCTGCTGTCCTACTTCTTTTGAAGCTTAATCATCCAATATTGAGTTTCAAGTGCTTCGAAGTCAATCAGAAGTAAATTTAGTGGTCTTATACTCGGAATTTCTCTAAACTGATTTTCCTGATTAACCTGTTAGGATCTTACAAATTCAAGGCTGAACCCAGAAGAGGCTTATTCTGAAACCTACACACACTGTGAAATCCATCCATCTTTGATATTGGGAGTATGCGCTTCAATCATACCGTTTCCTGACCATAACCAGGTGAATTCTTATGTTTTATGGTATCTGTTTGATACATGTTTCAAGTCTGTTTCCCCATAATATCTGAATTCCTAATCAAATAGTATCTTTTTTCCTTTCATAAACCCCTTCCTTATCTTCTGCTATGTTGTCTATAATTTTGACATGATGCAGTCCCCTCGTAACACGTACCAATCAGCTATGGGAAAGCAAGCTATGGGGATTTATGTCACCAATTACCAATTTCGAATGGTGAGATACCTTCTTTCTAATGCTGCAAGCTTTTCTCTATTCTTCAGTTCATCACTTTCAAGTGTTTCTTTGTGTTTCTCATTCTTGATAATTGCTCGATTATGCTACAAACAGGACACATTGGCCTATGTGCTGTATTATCCACAGAAGCCTCTTGTTACTACGCGTGCTATGGAGCATTTGCATTTCAGGCAGCTTCCTGCAGGCATTGTAATTTAGCACCTGCTTATTGCTTGCCTTCATTCTTAAATTTCTTGCTTTTTAATGATTGTAATATTTTCCTATTGGATGTGCAAAAGAATGCCATTGTTTCCATTGCCTGCTATTCTGGCTATAACCAAGAAGATTCTGTCATCATGAATCAATCTTCAATTGATCGTGGCTTCTTTCGCTCACTATTTTTTCGTTCATATAGGTATGCACCTCTCTTCTTTACTTCATATTATCTGCTGTTTCTTTCTCTGATCAAGCTCCTATCTCAATTTCCCTCAATAGAGATGAAGAGAAAAAGATGGGCACGCTTGTTAAAGAGGATTTTGGCCGTCCTGATAGAGAAAATACCATGGTTGGTTTTTCTATGGTCACTCTTCCTCCCGAGTCCATCCCTCTTTCTAAAAGACATTTGGACAAATAAAGAAAGGAAATAGTAAAAAAAAATAGTTTTTCTCTTTATAAGAGTAATCTACTTTATACTTGTAAAATGTTGGATTATGGTTGTAAATTCTTGCAGGGAATGCGACATGGATCTTATGATAAATTAGATGATGATGGATTTGCGCCTCCTGTTAGTATTACTAGCAAACACCAATTCATCATTCTGCTTCATTGAGATGTGCTTGAAATTTTAATCTCTGATAATTTTCTGCTGATGCTAGGGAACAAGAGTATCCGGTGATGATGTCATAATTGGAAAGACCACACCCATTTCTCAAGATGATGCTCAGGGACAACCAGCAAGATATACACGAAAAGACCATAGTACAAGTCTACGGCATAGTGAAACTGGAATTGTGGATCAGGTCCCTATACTATTAATTGTGCTTCAGTTTCGTAGTCCTTTCCCTATTAAAGGAAAATCGGCATGAGAATCTTTTTACAAAAATTGTGATGGTTTTCTCCACATTTCTTGTTTGCTTTTATTTATCAGTTTTAATCATTTGTTCTTGTTAATCAGTTGTTTCCTTGCTTTACATAGGTTCTTTTGACAACAAACGCAGATGGACTGAGATTTATCAAAATAAGGATGAGATCTGTCAGAATTCCACAAATTGGAGATAAATTCAGCAGCAGGCATGGACAAAAAGGAACGATTGGAATGACTTATACACAAGAAGACATGCCATGGACCGTTGAAGGCATCACCCCAGATATTATTGTGAATCCACATGCCATTCCTTCTCGTATGACAATTGGTCAGCTAGTTGAGTGTATCATGGGGAAGGTTGCTGCTCACATGGGAAAGGAAGGAGATGCTACCCCTTTCACTGATGTTACTGTAAGTTCAGGAGGTCACTTTCAGAAAAGTGTAAATGCAATTGAAACAATACACATCTTCAGATTTATATAATAATGAGAGAAAAAATGTGTTTGAGTTAGTAATATATTTAGAGATGAAAGATGTGCCAGGAGGTTCATGAACTACTGGTTTATCTAATAAAAATAAGGGATTAGGACTTATTATTGACTATGATTGATGATGCCTTCACAGAGACAGGTTACTAAAAAACTTCTTGACTTGTTGGGCAGATTGAAAATGAACTAACCATTCAATACTTTCAGGTGGATAATATCAGCAAAGCTCTGCACAGGTGTGGTTATCAAATGCGGGGTTTTGAAAGAATGTATAATGGTCATACAGGCCGCATATTGACTGCAATGATATTCTTGGGGCCAACTTATTACCAGAGACTGAAGCACATGGTGGATGATAAGATCCATTCTCGTGGTCGTGGTCCTGTGCAGATTCTTACTAGACAGCCTGCTGAAGGGAGATCTCGGGATGGAGGCCTACGATTTGGGGAGATGGAACGAGATTGTATGATAGCTCATGGAGCTGCACATTTCCTCAAAGAGAGGCTGTTTGATCAAAGCGATGCTTACAGAGTTCATGTATGCCAGCAATGTGGTTTAATTGCAATTGCTAATCTAAAAAAGATGTCATTTGAGTGCAGATCTTGCAGGAACAAAACTGATAATGTTCAGGTGCAATCCTCCTCTTGCTACCTTAGTTCAGCTCTCCAAATTGCACACACAGCACTCATATAGTACCCAATTAGTTAAAGACCTTACTACTTTGTTGCTGATCTTCCTGGACTTGCCTGAAATGTGTAGGTGTATATTCCTTATGCCTGCAAGCTTCTCATTCAAGAGCTCATGTCAATGGCAATCGCACCAAGAATGCTTACAAAGGAACCGAAACCATCCAGTGGAAAGAAAGCATCCTGACGGCAACACCCCTTCAAAACTCTAGTTCTGGATATTAGAAATTGCAAGATTACAGTGCAAATTTAAATGAACTCCTTCCTTACTGTTTCCACTAGCGTGTGCTTCTATGTCAAAGAAAGTCAACTGGTTGAACCCGTGACTTTAATGAAGTGCCCTTACAGAATGAGCATGCAAACAGTACATCTATGTTCAAGTTAGATGGGAGATTGTCTGTGGACTTGCACAAGTCAGTTTTGATTGTTTTGCATTGTCATAAACAAAATAATAATAAACCTTCCTTCCAATCCTGATGCGTTGTATGCCTAATCTCCGAATCATTGCTACCAATAAATGATCTAAATAACACATCATGAGAAAGCACCTTGGTAGTGTCCTCACTATGTTACCGTACTCTTATGGGTATTCTTACAGTGTTCTTACATTATTATCTTTGATTTGTTATATTATAATACACCTCTAAGGGAGACATTATACACTTAATTCTCACTCAGGCAAGAGACAGATAAAAAGAAAAATCTGAATGTACAACTTTTGAACAGCATTCTGTAATATCCAAGTAATTAATTGGATCATTATGATAACCAGACCATAAGGAAACTCAATGCATTACTGAAAGTAGAAACAGCAGGATAACAATAAGATCTAGCTCAGAATGAATTAGCATTCAGCTTATGCAAGGTCTTCTGCAGATCTTCTTTAAAGGTATGAATTGAACTCTCAAACTCCTCCATCCTTGCCATCAAATTTACCAAAGTCTCCTTTACAGCAGTGCATTCAGGGTTACAAGGCTGCAAAATAAACCAAAAACTAAATCAACAAAAATTGTCACCTCAGTGAACAACTGATGATATGTCCTAACAATATCGAAAAATATTACTGAACTGGAAAAAAACAAAAAAAAATCACTTAAATGTACCACAGGAGAAGCAGAGTGAGCCTCATTCTCAGTAGCAGGAGAGATTGTGATTGTGGACACAGCCTGTGTTTCATTAGAGTCAAACACTAACTCAGCAGAAGAGCAGACAGTATTTTCTGCAGAATTAGGAGTAATTTCTTTAACATCTTCATTTGATGTTGGCTGGGCTACAACAACTGGTACATCCTCCTCTCGAAGAAAGAATCCTCGGTTTTTATCATAGTCCAGTACTGTAGTGTATGTTTCAGACAATAGATCATGGTACTTCTCCACCATCTCTTCAGGTGACATGGCATCCTTCTCAAATATTTCTTCAGGTTCCCCTTTCAATAGTTCTGTTTCCTTACTATCGTTGGACACACCAGGAACTAATAGAGAATCTTTCATTTCTGTATACTTAGTATCAACACACACCACTCCCAAAGATTCATTTTCTTTCAAATTTTCACCAGACTCTGTGGTTTTAGTAATGCAACCAGCATTTTGAGACACATCATTTGACACTATATTGACCTCATTGGATATGACATTCAACAAGGGAATTTCATTTTCTTCTATAGTATTATCATCTACAGTTGCAACCTTAGTTTCATCAGCAACTTCTCCAATGGAGTGATTGGATTCTTCCAATTCCTTGTCAACAGAAGCTGCTTCATGATAAACAGCACCTTTGGCCAACTCTTCAATTGGTATACTCACTTTGACAATAGAAACTGTAGCCAAATCTGCACGAGCAAAACAACAATAAGAAAAAGGAATCACACAAACTATTAGTAAATTTTAACTGGTGATAGCATTTTAGTTTACCATTTTTACAAGATCAGCAATTGCTACTATTTACCAAGAAATTTACTTTTAATTACCTAATAAGCGAACTGATTGTAAATATTTTTACACTGTCTGTGCAGAGAGATTAAATTCTTTGAAAAGATAGAGAATGAAACTTTTTAAGAACAAAAAAAGGTACCATCAGTTTGTTTTGCCTGTGCCTCTTCTTGTTGCTTCCTCTTAGCAGCTCTCCTCTTCTTTGCACCTGATGGCATTTTGCTTCAATCCTTTCTCAAAATTTAATGAACAAAATTGAGTAGTAGTGAACTAAGACTGACTAAAAAGGGTGTATATATAGGTATATGTCTGTTAAGACTATTAAAATTCTGTGCTTAATTTAATTAAAGAAGCTATAAACTCTAATAAGTCTCTCAAAATTCCGGAACTGGTTTAATTAAAGAAGTTGTTAAATTTTTGAGATTGTTTTTTCAATTAAAGAAGCTTCAGTTCATGAACGGTTGATTCCACTTCCAATGAAAATTAAATTCTGATTTTACTCATTTCCAAAATTGTTGGGAACATAGAAAGAAAGAGACCTAATGTGTCAAAGAAATCGTGAGTTATTATGTGTGTAGTTGTGGAAGATTTGCGATTATTGAAACCAAAGAGTCGTAATAAAAAATACATTTAAGGCCTGCTTAACTTGCAACGGCCAAGTTATAATGTATCTGTATATTGTATATTGCATATTGAATATTGTATCTCGAGCATAACTTGTAATGTCTAACATGCTCTTATTATTATCTATCAATTACTCACTCTATCAGATTTAGTTAGTATTAAACTAAGCTAATTTAACTATAAATAAAATATTTAAAAACTACAACTGATACCATTATTTGCACCTCTCTTCCTATCTATATCTATCTATACTATGTTAAAAGCCCGAATATTTTACACTAATGTTGGACGACGAAAATATCCTTGAAATATTGATCGGCGTTTATGCCCTTAATAATTTATTTACAAAGAAAGTTAAAAATGGATATAATTGTAATTACCCAAGTATAAAATCTGGTTTCGATTTAAACTACTAATATGCCGACCATAAATCCCGTAGATTTTGGTTCATAATAGGACTTTTCTATAAAACAACAAGAGAACGTAAATAAAGGGAATTTCCCTTATTGTATTGGGATCTTGACGATGGAGGAAGATAATAAAGACCTAATATTGCTGAACAAATCTTTGAAGACAAATTAGCTTTTAGATGTCTTCTTCTCTTTAAAATCCTTGAAGCCAAGAATGGAACTCTCTTTTGACCTTATTGATACGATGATCTTATGGGGATCATCATGTGTCTTTACTATTTCTTGTATGGACCTTTTTATTTTTATTTTATACATGTTTGATGTGCGAAAACTGCACAAATTTGTTTGAATAATGGGAGCTTGAGCACCCACAAAAGACAATGTAGATCTGCCACTGAGGGACCGTGTAGGTAACTTTTGTTCCATTGTACGCGACAATATTTTATTTAAATGTTCTGTGCAAATATTTATATCTACTTGAAAAAATCTTATACTCCTTTTGTCCCCAAGTAAGTATTCGCTTTTCGAAATTCAATTTGAGTAATTTTTTAAGCTCAATTTAGATCGATCAAATATATTAAAATTAAAATTCAAATACTAAAAAAATTAGATATAAATTACCGTAAATTGCAATAATTTTTATGTTAATATGATTAAAAAATATGTTTTAAGATATTAATTAAAGTTCATAGTTTGGAAATCGAGAAGTCAAAAAGTGACACCTTTAGCACGGTGGTAGAACACGAAGTTACGCATTGATCACAACTCTGCGTAAATTACCCTACCCTACTTTCTCTCATTTGAAATCAAAATATGCGAGCACTTGAGGTGCAAAAGAGGCACACTCCAATTAAAAGTTTTTCTAAGTGGTAAAATTTCAATGAAACATGAACATAAGTACAATTATTGCGGGAGACTTCTTCTAAACTTTTCCCCTTTAAATACTCTTTTTTCTACAATAAAGCATATGCATAGTAACAAGCAGAGACTAGAGTTAAACATACATTCTGATGGCAATGATATGTTAATATTGATAATGTAAGTAGTGTTGGGATTGAGCATCAGAATTCAACTTTCGCAAATTAGTTATTTATAAGATTTGTTCATTGAATCGATATGCAACCTGAAGATATGACATTGTTTCTTACTCTTTGCTTATCATCTCTTACTAAAATTTCTAAAAATTAATTTGAAATTCTTTCAAAAATAATAGACTTAAGAATCTCGTGCAACGCACGGATGTAGAAACTAATTATATTAAAACTGCGATGAGCTAAACGTCCTATCACTCATGTATACAGAAAAGTACACTGATGTATGCAGGATGGAGTATCCATATTGTCAATTTTTAAAGGTAAAAAAAGGTTGAATATGGATTTATGCAGTAAAGTGCGATTTTTTTTCTTAAATTTATTCCAATGCTTAAAATTTAAGTACGAGAAAGATGATTTTGTTTTCATTCTCATGTTCTAAAGAGAATTTCAACAATTTCACACAGTTGTGTAACGGAGAAAGCACCTGGAAAGATGTAAAAATAGCATGGGCTAGTCAGTTTTCGGACGGGTCATTCAAAAATAGCCAGTATTTGCTAAGTCATTAAAAAATAGCCACTATTTTGCTGCAACAAAGACCGGTCCAGCATAATATTCTGGAGTTCGGTGCACCTGTGTATGAGCTTCGAGCATATTATGCTGGAACTCCAACACGCGGAAAGTTCCAGCATAATATACTGGAGATTCGAGCACCTGTGTATGAACTTCCAGCATATTATACTGGACCGGTATACTTATGCTGGAACTCCATTATATTATGCTGGAGTTCTAGTATACTTATGCTGGAACTCCATTATATTATGCTGGAGTTCCAGTATACTTATGTTGGAACTCCATTATAATATGCTGGAGTTCCAGTATATTTATGCTGAAACTCCAATATAATATGCTGGAGTATTTTCCGAATTTTGAACAGTGTTTTCAGTCAGATTTATCTTTACATAAAAAGTGGGTAAATTTGGATTACTTTTGAAAGTATGACTATTTTTGAATGACCACTTGTAAATCTGGCTATTTTTTAATTCTCCCTTAGGTTTGTCTAATTAAGCCCACCAAAGATACTTATGGAATATTAAACAAATTTTATCACTAGAAAATAACCTCAAGAATTACTGATTAACTCACTTGTTTCTTAACAGTATCTCAAAGAAGATATAATGCCTTCATGCGTATTATCAACTACTCACTCTATCCACTTTGGTTGATACCATTTATTCTTTGAAGGAGTTAATATGATCAAATTTAAAACTAAACTAAATTAAAATGAATTATTTTAACCAAAACGAAATATTCAAAAACTACAAAAAAGTACCATAAGTTAGACATGTTAGGGAGCGCATTCCCCTTCAACGGGCTTTACGCGACATAGGGGCATTTGCATCTATACCCGCTTTTTAGGTCACCTTTTAACTTATACCTGCTTTGCAAAAAAAAATTGCAAGCGTACCCACTTTTTGCTTAACTTCAGACATACGTCCTGAAGTAGCAAAAATTTATGTCTGAAGTTTGAACTTCAGATATTTTTGCATGAAGTTTGGCCTGACTTACAAAGGCAATCATGCAAACTTCAGTTCATAGTACAAATGAAAAACTTCAGTTCAATGAAACTACAACATGTTTTGGCTGAAGTTTTTGTTATGTAATTGTTGAACTTCAGCATTCCAGTAGCTGAAACTTTGTTCTGTATTTTCTGAACTTCAGCATGTTTTCGTTGAAGCTTTGTTCTGTTTGTGATGAACTTCAACATTCTAGTAGATGAAGCTTTGTTCTGGATATGTTGAACTTCAGCATTCTAGGAGCTGAAATTTTTGTTTATATTTGCTGAACTTCAGCATTCTTAGAGCTGAAGTTCTAAACAACAATGAATTTAATAGATCATGATTAGCAGCGATTGATGCTGTTCATTTCAAAGATTAAAGAATGAAAAATATTTTCGACATGAGAACAAGTTGCTACAGATAAATTAGAACCAAAAAAATCATTGTGCTTGTAAAGCTAAAATATCTAAGAGGTTAAATTATTATGAATAAGACCAAATTGAACATAATGGGACAAGAGATATATATGTATCATCGGGCTAGAACGCATAACAATATCTCAAGTTTCGGCATTTAGAAAACGAATGAGGAGAAGAAGGAAGGGAAAAAGACCTGAATTTGTTTAAACAATGGATACAAGTTAAAACTTTTTTAAAAAGTGGGTATAGGTTAAATAGCGGCGACCAAATAGGGCACCCCCTACAATTTTTACCGTAAATTTAGATTAATCGAGACCTTAATTGGGGTATCGAACATCGAGTGAACTCCCTCAACCCCCCCTCCCCCC